>OX439485.1:120172878-120260049 GCA_949320155.1 Melangyna quadrimaculata
ACCACTCCAGTCAAAAGTTAGAGGCAACGGAAAGCAACCTTGGTATGACTGGGAATGTGAAGCAGCCAGGAAAAAATCTTTTGCATTCCTGCGACTACTAAGTAAGGAAGGAGCCATTTTGCGAAACATATGGACCAAGAAACATATGTGCAAGGGATAGTAGAGGATTCTGGAAAATCGCTAAAGCGCTTAATGGTACAGCCTTTGGAAAAAGCATACAAGTTGAAGCTCCAGTGCTAGCGGAATACTTCAAAAACCTGCTGAACACGGCACTTACCGACGACTCCATACTGTATGCAGTCCCCTTTTTGGAATGTGAAGCACTAGACCACCCTATTACTCTATTTGATGTAACGAGAGTCATCCAACCAGTGTAGTTTGAACAAAGCCCCAGGTGAAGACCGTATTCCTTATGAGTTTTTCAAAAATGCGAAGGAAAGTTTTCTTAAAGAACTCGTGAAATGTTTTAATTTTATCTTTAATACTGGAGAAGTTCCTTCAAGTTTCAAAAAGAACATAATATTTCCAATTCTTAAGAAAGGTGACCCCAAAGAGCCAAGTAATTACAGAGGGATATCCTTCCTCAACACAGTCACAAAAATATTTACCGGTATTTTGTTGGAAAGACTATCAAACTGGGTGCGGGAAAACAATTTACTGAGTGAATACCAAGCTGGTTTTCGGAAGGATTATTCAACTGTAGATAACATCTTTTCCCTCACAAGCATCGCGCGAACATACTTGGATAATGGAAAAAAATCTGTACGCATTCTTTGTGAATTTTAAGGCGGCATTCGATTCCATTAATAGAAACGCCTTATTGTATAAGCTTAGTAACCTAGGTATGTCAATGAAAATGCTAAAAGTACTGCAATCATTCTACAATGGAAACCTTACTGCTATTTGGGAAGGAAATATCTTAACCGAATGGTTTCAAACGGGAACAGGAGTAAAGCAGGGTTGCCTTCTCAGCCCTCTATTATTTTCATTATTTTTGGATGACCTTACAGAATTTCTAACTGGAGGAATATCATTTGCTGGGCTGAATATAAAACTTTTGCTTTACGCTGATGATATTATTATACTGGCGGAAAGTCCAAATGGGATGCAACTAATGATAAATCAACTGCAGAAATATTGCACTACGTGGAATTTGCAGCTGAATACTGGAAAATCGAAAATCATGATCTTTCGAAATGGAACAGGAAGATACGCTAGAAATGAGAAATGGACCTGGCAGAATGAAGAACTAGAGAAAGTCAAAGAGTATCTTTACCTCGGAGCCCTTATTACCCCTCAGCTGTCATTTAGGAAACACTTTCAGAAAAAACTTACTGAAGCCAAACGTGTGATAAATTGTAGCTGAGAAGAAGCCCTTAGAAGAAAAGATATCACTCCAAGTGCAAAGTACAGGATTTTCGAAGCAGTGATGAGATCAATAATGTGCCACACAAGTTTGGGGCATATACCAATTTTAAGAAGCCGAAAAACTGCTAAGATACTTCCTCAAAAGAATATTTAGACTGCCATTTAACACCCCAAACTACATGTTACATCTAGAGACTGGCCTCCCACCATTACACATTTACACACTCAGAATGCACTTCGCATATATTCGGAAAGTCATGACACAACCTACAAATCGTCTTACACATAAAATTGCCAAATACCTTCAAATCAGAAACATACAACTTTACAGAGAATGGTCGAGACTCGGAAGAGAGCATTATGTTAGTTTATTGGATGAAAACGATTGCGTCTCAGTGAAAAGTCTGCAAGATCTTGTCGAGAAAATTGAAGATTGCTATCGAGACAAGTTTCGGATGGAAAGCCAACAGAGCCATTCCAGGCAAACTTACAAGCTACTAACCCATGACCTCGGAACCGACAGCTATTTCCACGACAATTATAACCTTGATATGATATACACCATATTCAAAGCCAGAGGCGAACTTTTACCCCTAAACTACCTGCCACATAGGATTGATGTAAATCCCGAATGCAGTTCGCGCAAACTGAGATCAAGGCGCTCAAGGCGATACGGATATCAGTCTAGGGAAAAAGCACGCTATCAGAGGACGAAACGATAGGAATATTGAATGGTGGAAACTGGAACTTTCTTTAAAATTATATAAAAACTGCACTAACTTATCGGCAACAAATAATAAATGAAGCATTTTAAATAAATCTGTTTAACTGAATGTGATTAGCCAAATCTATGAACTTACAATTTTGAACTAAGAAAATACTCTCTTTTTCGGCTGACGGCAAAAGTCAATGCTTACTGTGAACAATGTAAAATTTGAAATGAAGAACAAAATAATAACATCACAATTACTACTACTAATAATTACTACTACTAAATGTAATGAAAAAAAAAACATGTTTTATTTGTTTTTTTTTAAGTCGATTAGAGCTAAGGTAGAGGGTTAAAGACGTTATCAAAAAAAAAAAAATTGTTGATGCCAAATTGTTCTAATTATCAAAACGCAACAAAATGGAGGTGTTCGAAATCGATACAACTACTTTTTTTCTCCATACAACGACGGTCCACCCTAATGTACATACATTGAGGTGGTTTTTATAAAGTCACTGTTTTATTTTGACTGACGCGACCCTCTTATTTTTCACAAATGTGATTACGAAAAAAAACCTGCATCCATCCACCAAAATACTGTTTTCTTTCATCCTAACTCTTAAAATCAAGATAGCTTATACTTTTTATTGGAAATCTATACATACATACGTATGAACCATAGCCTGTTTTTTTATTTTGCATTTGGTATATTACAGTCAAATTAAACAAAAAAAAAAGCCTCAACCCGGACAAACTTTTTAACAGGTATATTTTTTAGTAGAAATGTTCAGAACAATGTCCTTAATCAAATGTGAAAAGTCCCAAAGCAATTCGCGTTGGCGTATAAAATTAAAAATACCCCATAAATATTTACTAAAAAGCTGAAATTAAGAGGAAATGTTCACAACAGTGCCAATAATCATATGTGTAAGTTTCCAAAAATTCTCTTTCGGGGTTAAACCGCCATTTATAAAAGAGTACCATCATTTATATTTGTCGGCTTTTGACTATACCAGGGGTATATTTTTGTCCTAGAAAGATCAATCACACCAAAAACATAAATGTTTAACAAGTCAGCCGTAAAAAGTAGTGAGGTCTAATAGTACGCCAAGTTCTAAGTTTATTAATGTTAAATATCAAATATTTTAAGTAGAGTAATATGGAAGAACCTCAAAATTATCAAAGAAATCTGTTATTTAATGATTACTCACTTAAATTGAGTTGGTTTCCTAGTCAAGTTTTCATTTTAAAATTGAGAAATTAGGTAATAAAAGAAAACTTGCCAAGTAAACCAATTCAATTTAAGTCAGTAATCATTAAATAACAGATTTCTCTGATAATAAGGGCAACATGTTCCAGAGATATAGCCACAAATAAAGTGCAAGATGGCTGCATTTTTTCTAGATTGTGGTCGTACGCCAATGCGAATTGGGACTTTTTACATTTGATTAAGGACACTGTTCTGAACATTTCTACTAAAAAATATACTTGTTAAAAATTTTGTCCGGGTCAATGTCTAATTTGACTGCACTAGTAGTATTGAACCTTTAAAAAAAAGATAAGGAAACGGGGAAACGGTAACACATACCTACAGTATACAGTTTTCCACAATTTATTATCAGATTTGAATTTGACACAATGGTTGTCTCTTACGTACATACATTACATATATACAGCTTGCTTCGCGAATATGTTGTAGCAAAAAGCTAGGGCGTATAGGTTGGGTTGAGAAAAGAAAAAATTCTATGGAGGGGCGTGCGTGCGTCGGTTTCCCCCGTTTAGAAAAGTTGGGGGATACGAAATCCCGCGTAACGAAATCCCGCAAAACGAAATCCCGTGTCACAAAATCCCGCCGTTTTCGATACTAAACAACGGCGCTGTGGTTAAATTTCATATTAGCCAATCAAAATCATCGCTCCGCCCCTTTTGCATTTTTTGAAGACAGCACTGTATTGGCAATGTCAATACTTTTACTTTTAGTCACTCGATTCTGTGAGAATCGACAAGAACGAACATTAAATTCAAATAAAGACATGCAATCGCAACCAACTAAATATTCGCCGTCCAACATCTCCTTCACTTGAAGGGATATCATTTTGATTTATTGTGTGTTGTGTGGTATGTTTGGTATGTTTGGTACGTTAGGGTTGCTGATGGCTGTAGGGTCGAATGTTTTGGTTGCTGTTGTAGGGTTGCGCGTGTTGGTTTTTGTGGGTTATTGTACAGGGCTGGTGTATTTTTTTTGTGGGGATTTTTTTCATATGGTGGGGCCACGAATTTTGTTTCGTTGATGAGAATCCACAAGAACGAACAATTTTTCGTCAAGTATATAAGCAAATTGTGTTTGCAATGATACTTCAGTTCTTATTGGGACTCGGTATATTAATTATGTGGGAATTCGGGTTAAAAGTTAATTTTTTTTGTTTCGCACGGTATGGCGATTGAAAGTGGGCATTCTAAGATGATGAAAATAATATCTTTAATTCTGTGAAATGCTTTATTTAGCCAGAAATGGCCCGAATTTTTTATATTTTTTAAAAACAATATATTGTATAAAAACAATAACAATATATTTAAAAAAATAACAAAGTTATTGTAATAAATTCACGCGAATTTTTTACAAGGTCGATTGAAAGGTGGCAGCCCCTAGATCACGAATATAGAATTTTTAGTTTTGTAAGATGCTTAGTTAAGCCACAAATCAAGTTTGAATGTGCAAACTTTGGGGGGGTCTACGATGCTGCTTTGGCTCGCAAATCGAGTTTAAAGACAAAAGTCGGTTTCAAGTTTTGTAAGATGCTTTTGTATGATGCTTAGTTAAGCCGCAAATCAAGTTTGAATGTGCAAACTTTGGGGGGTCTACGATGCTTCTATGTCTCGCAAATCGAGTTTAAAGATAAAAGTCGGTTTTTCTTATCATGCGATACATCAATTGAAAGGTGGCAGTCCTGAGATCACGAATATGCAATTTTTAGTTTTGTAAGATGCTTAGTTAAGCCACAAATCAAGTTTGAATGTGCAAACTTTGGGGGGTCTACGATGCTGCTTTGGCTCGCAAATCGAGTTTAAAGACAAAAGTCGGTTTCAAGTTTTGTAAGATGCTTTTGCATGACGCTTAGTTTAGCTGCAAATCAAGTTTGAATGTGCGAACCTTGGGGGGTCTACGACGCATCTATGGCTCGCAAGATAAAGCCAATTTGCTTGCAGCACAGTTTGCTGTTAATTCGACGCTGCCAGAAAGTGTAATGACTCCTCCTGTACTTGAGAGCGTAAATGATTTTATGGGACAAATCTTCTTTCGCACTCGTGCAGTTGCTAGAGTTCTAAAGGATCTCGATGTACACAAATCCGCTGGCCCGGATGGTATCCCTCCCATTGTTCTGAAGAGGTGTTCTTCAACGCTGGCAAAACCACTGCGTAAGCTTTTCCATCTGTCCTACTCTACTGGTCTCTATCCGAGTGGATGGAAAACAGCATTTGTTCAGCCTGTCCCTAAAAAAGGCGTATCTTCTTCACCCTCTAACTATCGGCCAATTGCACTTACGTCCCTTCTTTCCAAGGTCATGGAAACGCTGATTAATTTCCAGATCAAGAAATATCTCGAGGAACGAAAGCTTCTTAATGACCGGCAGTACGGCTTTCGTAGCAATAGGTCCACTGGTGATCTGATGGTATATCTCACCGAACAGTGGAACAAATCTTTACATCGTTTTGGAGAAAGTAAGATTATTGCACTTGATATTTCAAAAGCGTTTGATAGAGTTTGGCATCAAGCTCTCTTATCGAAAATGCGCGCATTTGGTTTCGATGAACCTCTTCTTCGTTGGATTAGAAATTACCTTTCGGACCGTTCAATACAAGTTGTATTGGACGGTTTCAAGTCTGAAATCCACAAAATAAATGCTGGTGTGCCCCAGGGCTCCGTTTTGTCTCCGACTCTCTTCCTTATTTTTATAAATGATCTTTTGTCTGAAACTTCTAATCCATTAAACTGTTTTGCTGACGATAGTACCCTCAGTTTCTCATATTCGTTTACAGATTCTCATCCATGTCCTTCGGATGTGGAACTTGAACGGCAGCGTATGATAAGCTCACTAAATTCTGATCTCGACAGCATTGTCCAATGGGGAATCAAAAACCGCGTAGAATTTAATGCTTCTAAAACTCAATGTTGTCTCCTGTCGTTAAAGCGAAACCCACCCCCAATGCCGCTATCCATGGACGGCACTTGCATCGAGGAAACCGAACAGCTCTCAGTTCTCGGTATGTGTGTCACAGACCACCTTTTGTGGAATGACCACATATTTGATGTCGCCAAAAACGCTGCTAAGTGTTTAGGTTTTCTCCGTAGCTGCAAGAAGTTTTTTTCCCCTTCTGATCTGGCTGTGATCTACAAAGCCTTTATTCGTCCAAAACTTGAGTACAATTCTCATGTTTGGGCAGGAGCTCCAAGAACTCACTTGCGTTTGTTGGACAGAATTCAAAAGAGAGCTTTAAAAATGATAGGCGAAAGATCTATAACAGACACAATTACATCTCTCGAACACCGCCGTAATGTTTCGTGTCTTTCTCTATTTTATCGCTATTATTATAATCAGTGTTCTAGTGAAATAGCCAGTTGCATTCCCCCCCTTAAAAAATTCAACCGTAATACTCGCGCTTCTAGGAATGCCCATCAGTTCACCCTCGAGCCCAACTTCGGACGTACTGTAATGTACAGAGATTCTTTCTTCAGTCGCACCACACGAATGTGGAATGCTTTACCTGACTCGACTTTCCCCTCCCATTTCGATGTGCAAACGTTCAAAACCAATGTGCATCGGTATCTCCTTCTAAATCCTCTCCTACTTACCTAATCGCTCGTGCTGTGTTAAAAACATTTTAAGGGTAGCCATAACCCCTTTTGCGCGCGTGGAATATAAAAAAAAAAAAGTCGGTTTTTCATATCATGCGATACATCGATTGAAAGGTGGCAGTCTCTAGGTCACGAATATGCAATTTTTAGTTTTGTAAGATGCTTTTGTATGATGCTTAGTTTAGCCACAAATCAAGTTTGAATGTGCAAACTTTGGGGGTCTACGATGCTTCTTTGGCTCGCAAATCGAGTTTAAAGACAAAAGTCGGTTTTTCATATTATGCGATACATTGATTGAAAGGTGGCAGTCTCTAGATCACGAATATGCAATTTTTAGTTTTGTAAGATGCTTAGTTTAACCGCAAATTAAGTTTGAATGTGCAAACTTTGGGGGGTCTACGATGCTTCTTTGGCTCGCAAATCGAGTTTAAAGACAAAAGTCGGTTTTTCATATCATGCGATACATCGATTGAAAGGTGGCAGTCTCTTGATCACGAATATGCAATTTTTAGTTTTGTATGATGTTTAGTTTAGCCGCAAATCAAGTTTGAATGTGCAAACTTTGGGGGGTCTACGATGCTTCTATGGCTCGCAAATCGAGTTTAAAGATAAAAGTCGGTTTTTCATATCATGCGATACATCGATTGAATGGTGGTAGTCCTTAGATCAGGAATATGCAATTTTTAGTTTTGTAAGATGCTAAGTTTAGCCGCAAATCAAGTTTGAATGTGCAAACTTTGGGGGTCTACGATGCTTCTTTGGCTCGCAAATCGAGTTTAAAGACAAAAGTCGGTTTTTCATATCATGCGATACATTGCTTGAAAGGTGGCAGTCTCTAGATCACGAATATGCAATTTTTAGTTTTGTAAGATGCTTTTGTATGATGCTTAGTTTAGCCGCAAATCAAGTTTGAATGTGCAAACTTTGGAGGGTCTACGATACTTTTATGGCTCGCAAATCGAGTTTAAAGATAAAAGTCGGTTTTTCATATCATGCGATACATCGATTGAATGGTGGTAGTCCTTAGATCAGGAATATGCAATTTTTAGTTTTGTAAGATGCTAAGTTTAGCCGCAAATCAAGTTTGAATGTGCAAACTTTGGGGGTCTACGATGCTTCTTTGGCTCGCAAATCGAGTTTAAAGACAAAAGTCGGTTTTTCATATCATGCGATACATTGATTGAAAGGTGGCAGTCTCTAGATCACGAATATGCAATTTTTAGTTTTGTAAGATGCTTAGTTTAACCGCAAATTAAGTTTGAATGTGCAAACTTTGGGGGGTCTACGATGCTGCTTTGGCTCGCAAATCGAGTTTAAAGACAAAAGTCGGTTTTTCATATCATGCGATACATCGATTGAAAGGTGGCAGTCTCTAGATGATCACGAATATGCTATTTTTAGTTTTGTAAGATGATTAGTTTAGCCGCAAATCAAATTTGAATGTGCAAACTTTGGGGGGTCCACGATGCTTCTTTGGCTCGCAAATCAAGTTTAAAGATAAAACCTGATTTTTCGCAAAGTTAATGTTATCAGTTGATGTGATTTCAGTTTGTGTGTAGAAAACAGCACCTTGGGTGGCCCGCTTCGCGTGTTCAAGGATTTTAACTTAGGGTATGCTCAGTCGTCTGACAGGCGCCTATGTTGTCAGTCGATCTGTCTTCAAAGTTTTTTGTAGTAAACAGTGCTTTGGGTGGCCCGCTTCGCGGGTTTAAGGATTTTAACCCCCTTTTCGGGTTTTCTGTCCCGCTCACGCGACTCCGTCGCTCTGCTTAGGGTATGCTCAGTCGTCTGGCAGGCGCCTATGTTGTCAGTCGATCTGTCATCAAAGTTTTTTGTAGTAAACAGTGCTTTGGGTGGCCCGCTTCGCGGGTTTAAGGATTTTAACCCCCTTTTCGGGTTCTCTGTCCCGCTCACGCGACTCCGTCGCTCCGCTTAGGGTATGCTCAGTCGTCTGGCAGGCGCCTATGTTGTCAGTCGATCTGTTATAAAAGTTTTTTGTAGTAAACAGTCCTTTGGGTGGCCCGCTTCGCGGGTTTAAGGATTTTAACCCCCTTTTCGGGTTCTCTGTCCCGCTCACGCGACTCCGTCGCTCCGCTTAGGATATGCTCAGTCGTCTGGCAGGCGCCTATGATCTGGTGTCAAAGAGTTTTGTAGTAAACAGTCCTTTGGGTGGCAGGCTTCGCGGGTTTAAGGATTTTAACCCCCTTTTCGGGTCTTCTGTCCCGCTCACGCGACTCCCTCGCTCCGTTCCTCGAATGCTCAGTTGCCTGGCAGGCGCCTATGTTGTCAGTCGAAACAATCAATTCCTTTATATTATTATTATTTTTTACAATTACTTTATATTGTTTTTAATTAATATAAAGTAATTGCAATAACTTCGCGCGAATTGCAGTCTATGTGTAACAAACAGTACATTGGGTTGCCCACATCGTACGAATTTTATATAACAACCTATATGTATGTATGTATTTAAACTAATAAATATCCTTTTGTGAATGTTTGGTCGTCCTAAAAAGGACGGATTGAGAATCGTCAGTGTTGTTTGGTAATCATACCGTACATGCAATGGTGGAGTTCCTTGCAAAATTTTCCAGGAATCGCAGAGGTTGAATTGTTGCTTTCTGCCTCAACACCTTTTGCAGCTGCTTGTTGCGCTTCATAGCCCTTGTTGTCTGTGGCTCTTCACCTTGGCGAAGTCTTTCAATGGTCAACTTGGCCACAATGGTCTCCTTTGCCAAATCTCCAACTAGCTTGTAAATTCCGGCATGTCTCTGGCCCACAACAACTTTAAAGCGCCTGTGCCATGCCTCCACACTGTTTTGCGTCCGTGGGAAGTGGGTCTCATTTGAAGACGCTCCAGTCGTCCAAAAGGCTGGGCTGTACCGCGGTGGTGTCGATGCAGTACCAACATAATTCTTTTTAAACCATGTGGCCAGTCTTTTGGTCTCCACGTTGTGCAGCGAAGCATAGAGGACGTCAAAATAAGTCCCCACTTCATCAGCTGGAACAAAAGCCAATGCCTTCAGCATCCTAACTTCCATCGCAAACCCCTCTTCCTCCCCAAGGTGGCCAAGCCGAGGTCCTGGACTTTCCTCCAAATAATCTGGCCAAAATGAAATAGGCATCCGTGAAGCTGGGCTTCTTGAAAGAATTCAGCTGCTGTTGTTTTGATGGCCTGCTCAAAGTCAGATATGATGACATCTGGCTTCAGATGCATGTTTTTGTCACACTTTGAGTAGTTACAGCCAGAACTCGTTGTAGGCCTCGGTAGATTTTCGGCTCATCAGGCAATAAACCAGAGGGACTACAGTTCCCTCAATATAGCCATGGACAAAAAACAGTTGTCCCATTATTGTAGGTCTCTAGATCACGAATATACAATTTTTAGTTTTGTAAGATGCTTAGTTTAGCCGCAAATTAAGTTTGAATGTGCAAACTTTGGGGGGTCTACGATGCTTCTATGGCTCGCAAATCAAGTTTAAAGATAAAAGTCGGTTTTTCGTATCATGCGATGCATCGATTGAAAGGTGGTAGTCTCTAGCTGATCACGAATATGCAATTTTTAGTTTTGCAAGATAATTAGTTAAGCCGCAAATCAAATTTGAATGTGCAAACTTTGGGAAGTCCACGATGCTTCTTTGGCTCGCAAATCAAGTTTAAAGATAAAACCTGATTTTTCGTAAAGTTAATGTTATCAGTTGGCTGTACCGCGGTGGTGTCGATGCAGTACCAACATAATTCTTTTTAAACCATGTGGCCAGTCTTTTGGTCTCCACGTTATGAAGCGAAGCATAGAGGATCTCAAAATAAGTCCCCACTTCATCAGCTGGAACAAAAGCCAATGCCTTCAGCATCCTAACTTCCATCGCTAACCCCTCTTCCTGCCCATATTTGGTGGCCAAGCCGAGGTCCTGGACTTTCCTCCAAATAATCTGGCCAAAATGAAATAGGCATCCGTGAAGCTGGGCTTCTTGAAAGAATTCAGCTGCTGTTGTTTTGATGGCCTGCTCAAAGTCAGATATGATGACATCTGGCTTCAGATGCATGTTGTTGTCACATGCAACTTTGAGTAGTTGCAGCCAGAACTCGTTGTAGGCCTCGGTGGATTTTCGGCTCATCAGGCAATAAACCAGAGAGACTACAGTTCCCTCAATATAGCCATTGACAGAAAACAGTTGTCCCATTATTGTAGGAACCACCGCAAATGTGCCCTCGACGAGCCAGCACTTAGCTTCTGAAAGGAGCTGGAGAGTGCTCCTGGTGCCCAGCAAAATGTTTCTCCCACCCGAATACCCCGTTTCGGACAGCACGAACAACTCCCCGTCGGGATACACCACCTCCTCCAGGCACACTGGCTCCACTCTGGCAATGCTGATAATTGTGCTGGGGGGTAGTGCCTCTTTGGCTTTTGTTTTTACATTGAAGTTTGCCTTGGCTACCTCCTTTTGGTATGCCATGGGAGCGTGGCTGTGTTCATTCACGTATTTTGATATGACATACTTATTGTCTTCCTCAATGGTGTGGCACCGGGCAATACATCTCAATTTTTTTCTTTCGGCGCACCTAACTTTTCAAAGTGATAGATGTATCCATTTTTTTCTATCTTCCTCCCACCTTTATTCGAATGAAGAATCTGAAAAAAAAAAGAAAAAAAAGACATCGTTAGAAAAAAACCAAAGAAAAAACTAATGGTGCATAAACTTTTTAAAATAAATTAAGTCCGTGTTGAGGTCACACGAAAACGCACGACACACTCGCTACGAATACAAAATTCAAACCGCACGACGCACAAATTAATTTTTTCATCTGGACACTAAATATGCAACAACAAAATAAAAACAGTTTAATTCAAATAATCAAATAAAACTTAAAGCATATTGCGGCGTCACCGGTGAATAAACTTTTTAATTAAGTGAAGTTCGTGTTGCCATCGCACGACACGCTTGCGACCAATACAAAAATCAAGGCACACGACGCACAAATTAAATTTTAATTCATCCAGACACTGAAATAGACAGCAACAAGAAAAGCACAGTTTAATTTAAATAAAATTATTTTTAACACTGTTTAATTTTTAACACAGTTTAATTTAAATTAAGTTATTTTTAACACTGTTAGAATCTGAGAACATAGATGCTCGTAGGGCCAGGTCCCTACACTTAAAAAAAAAAAAACCACGCACTTTTTTCCAAAAATTAAAATCACTTCACTTTATTTCACCGATTATTCACACACAAAAATTATAAATATCTTTTTCATAAAATGCTTACCTGAACAATGTCCATTTTAGTTTGTTATTTTGCACTATTTCACTGTATCTTATCACTGTTCACTGTTGTTTTATCAAAACTTTATTGACACTGTAACACGTTTTTGTAATTGTATCTGATAATTGTTCTGTTTATGTAAGAAGAACAAATTTTATAAAATGATAATTAAATTATTACAATACAACAAAATGATATATAGATTTTTATTTAACGGGATCTTGACAATCTCTTGAGGCACAAAAATTAGAAATAACCAAAATCTCAAAATAGTTTTGATTTCCCCTATTATCTTAAGAAACTTACGAACAAACTATTGAAATTCATAAAAAAGCATTCAAGGAAATATTCTTTGTGCATATCAGAAAAATTAAGACAGCGTCAAAAAATAAAATATTCTCTGAACGCTTTTAGCTAAGCAAAAAAAAAATTAATTATATATTATTTTTATCTGGGTTAAACAAAAAAAAAATATAAATAAAAAAATGTTAACGCAAATCGCAAGTTTCAATCTCTTAACAATTCGGAGAAAAAATAAAAAACACTCGCGGAACCAACCCTTAATCCAATCAGCACAAACATATACAACAAACCCACGAAAAACTAACCAAACGCACATCATTCAACGATTAAACCCCTGTCTCACTCAAATTAAAAACACTCGCGAAAAAAACCCTAAAGCAATTCAACACTCTTTCCCAAGCACACTAACTACCCAGCACAAGCATACACAAAAACCAACACAAACTAACCAAAGACACATCATTCAACCCCTATCAACATATCATTCAACCCCTATCAAACTCAAATCAAGTTACATCTCTTAAGGAACCCGAGGTGTTACCTACCAAGTCCTAAAAAGGACTTAGTTAAATTCTGGAATTACTCTTGGTTAAATACTTTTCAGTGGACGAGAAATTTTATTTGTACATCTGAAAAAATTCGTCGTCCAATGAAAGTACTTAAGCAATAATATAATAATTACTGGAAATTGTTGCCTCAGATTGCAGTCTGGGGCCACTTTGGATTAAAAATTCTTTTTAGAATTCCAAATTTTCTTCAAAGAGATATTATTTTTTGCTAAAAAATCAAAAAAAAAATTGGTAAAAAAAAGTTTTTTTCCAAAACTTTAAAAAAATATTTTTTTTACTAATTTTTTTAAAAATCAAATTCGAGGATAATTTTATGAACCAACAAAATATTTGTATCTATCCCTCCCTATGTATTGAGTCCCTGATTACAGATCCGTATGTCCAAGACCGATTGGGTGTGGTATTCGCTTGCATGTAGTTGGCCCACCAACTATTGAGTTGAGCAAAACTGTTAATTGCAATCGTTTGTACATCGTTTGTCTACGTTTGTACAAGTTTTAGATTCGTTTGTACACTCACCGTTTTTTTTATATAGCCACTTCAAAAAAATTTACGGAGTTTGGCCCACCAACTATAACGCTCCAAAAATCTGGAAATGCAGTTCGATAGATAATCGTTTGTCTATGTTCGTCTTTTTTTTTTTTCGTTTGTATACGTCCCAAATTTTTTTGACAAAAAAATTTTGTTTAACCAAATTTTATTAAAATTTTAAAACATATGCATTCGTTTGTCTCTTTTTTATAATGATTTTTCATCGTGTTATTTTTTTTTAATTTGTATTTATTTCTATTTTTAATTAATTATTACTTTTTTGGGACATGTAGTTGGCCCACCAACTATAACGCTCGAAAAATCTAAAAACGCAGTTCGATAGAAAATCGTTTGTCTATGTTTGTCTTTTTTTTTTTTCGTTTGTATACGTCCCAAATTTTTTTGACAAAAAAATTTTTTTTAACCAATTTTTATTAAAATTTTTAAACATATGCATTCGTTTGTCTCTTTTTTATAATGATTTTCCATCGTGTTAGTTTTTTTAATTTTTTTTAACCAAATTTTATTAAAATTTTAAAACATATGCATTCGTTTGTCTATTTCTTATAATGATTTTTTATCGTAGTAATTTTTTAAATTTGTATTTATTTCTATTTTTAATTAATTATATATTAATTATATGGAGCATGTAGTTGGCCCACCAACTATAACGCTCGAAAAATCTAAAAACGCAGTTCGATAGAAAATCGTTTGTCTTTTTTTTTTTTCGTTTGTATACGTCACAAATTTTTTTGACAAAAAAATTTTTTTTAACCAAATTTTATTAAAATTTTAAAACATATGCATTCGTTTGTCTCTTTTTTATAATGATTTTCCATCGTGTTAGTTTTTTTAATTTGTATTTATTTCTATTTTTAATTAAATATTACTTTTTTTGGGACATATAGTTGGCCCACCAACTATAACGCTCGAAAAATCTAAAAACGCAGTTCGATAGAAAATCGTTTGTCTATGTTTGTCTTTTTTTTTTCGTTTGTATACGTCCCAAATTTTTTTGACAAAAAAATTTTTTTTAACCAATTTTTATTAAAATTTTTAAACATATGCATTCGTTTGTCTCTTTTTTGTCATGATTTTTGACCGTATTAATTTTATTAATTTGTATTTATTTTTTTTTTAATTAATTATTACTTTTTTGGGACATGTAGTTGGCCCACCAACTATAACGCTCGAAAAATCTAAAAACGCAGTTCGATAGAAAATCGTTTGTCTATGTTTGTCTTTTTTTTTTCGTTTGTATACGTCCCAAATTTTTTTGACAAAAAAAATTTTTTTAACCAAATTTTATTAAAATTTTTAAACATATGCATTCGTTTGTCTCTTTTTTATAATGATCTTCCATCGTGGGGCGACCTGCATCGTGCCTGATCGGGAAACTATTGATTGCTCAGAACTTGGTCTGGGCCAGTAGCGCAACAATCAGTCACGATGAAGTGCTTGTTTTACCTCCTCGTGGTGGTCGCCGGGCAACTATTTATGTATCCCAATATACATAAATAGGCTAAAATTACAAGTGCGAAAAGGCCTAGCTTTCTAGGATAGGTTACGGAGGTTAGCATTCTCCGTAACTGAAATCAACCCGCTACCGAAACCAACACTACGCCTCGGATAATTAATGATAACTCGTTGACGACTTTTGGCTATTGTACCCGGACAAAGATTGGTTTCTGGAATGTGAAGACGCTTCTTGACAATGGAAAAGAAGGTCCTCAGAATGCCAGATTCCTGCAACTAGAGAAGGAATTCATGCGGTATAGGATGGACATCTTAGGGATAAGTGAAGTTAGATGGCTGGGTTCGGGGAAGTTCAAGTCACCAACCCGTAACACTGTACTACTCTATTCCGGAAAAACACCTGGAAGCGCTCGGGAATCTGGCGTTGGATTGCTGCTTTCCAAAACAGCTCTCAAAAGCCTAATTTCCTGGGAGCCTTTAGGTGACAGGATCCTGAAAGCCAGGTTCCGGACTAGAGTACGTCGCGTCACCATCATACAGTGTTACGCCCCAACTTTGCTCTCTTCTGACGAGGAGAAGGAGGCCTTTTATAACCGGCTGAGTGCTGCTTATGATAGCGTTCCACGAGGTGATATAGTTATGGTGATGGGAGACTTAAATGCCAAGGTTGGCAATGACAACACTGGGCTAAGGCATGTCATGGGAAAACATGGTGTTGGTAACCGAAACGACAATGGCGAACGATTTGTCGATTTCTGCAACGCCAACGGCCTTGTTATTGGAGGGACCATGTTCGAGCATAAGACGTGCCACAAAGTCAGTTGGGTGTCGACTGACAGACAAGCAACTTCCAACCAAATTGACCACTTCGCGATCAGCCGGCGTTTTAGAAGCAGTCTCCAGGACGTCCGTAACAGAAGAGGTGCTGACATGGGAATGGCCCGGGACCACCATCTGATAATTGCTACCGTAAGATTGCGTACAGCTGCAGTTCGGAGATCCCAAGGAAACACTCGAATGCCCAAGTTTAATACAGATAGACTAAAGGATCCTGCAGTGCGCCAACAACTAGGGGACCACCTTTCACAAGGATTGAACGCAATCAGCAGCACGGAAACCACATCCATCGAAAATCATTGGTGTGCTGTGAAAAATGTGTTCATATCCGGTGCTGAAAGTATAGTCGGCCGTGCGCAAGGAAGAAATAGTGCTTGGCTTTCCGACGAAACTTGGGCAAGGATCGAAGAAAGGAAACACCTTAAAGCTCGCATCGCAGCTACCCCAGCAGCAGGGAGAAACGAGCTTGAGTCTACGTACCGCATGAAGATGAGGGAAGTTCACCGTAGTGTGCGACGTGATAAGCGTAACTACATCAACGCACTGGCTACAGAAGCAGAAGAAGCCGCTAGTAGGTGTGACAGTAGGACCGTCTACAGAATTACCAAAGAGCTCACTGGTGTCCAGAGCTCTAAACAACACCTGGTTAAAGACACAAACGGATCCCTGCTAATTTCGGATGAGGACCAGCTCATAAGGTGGAGGGAACACTTTTCTGCGGTTTTAAACCGCGTTTTCGCAAGTGAAGTGAACCCTATTCCCACTGAGCTACCCGAAGTAACAATTTCCCGAATACGCACCGTACCCCCCAGTAAAGAAGAAATTATCACCGCCATCAAAGCACTGAAGAACAACAAAGCGGTTGGACTTGACGGTATTCCTGCAGAGCTCTTAGGAGTAGCCCCAACGACATCGAGCGAGCTACTGCACCCACTTATTAAGAGAGCTTGGGAAGCAGAGAGCTTTCCTGAAGAGTGGAAAAAAGGAATGATTGTCAAGCTCCCAAAGAAAGGAGATCTCACACAGTGCGAAAACTGGAGAGGAATATGCGTTCTGCCTGCAGTAGCCAAGATAATAGCAAGGATAATATTGGACCGAATTAAAGACCACCTCGAAGACACACTCGACGCCGAACAAGCAGGTTTCCGCACTGGATCTTCCTGTGTTGATCACATCAACACCTTGAGGATCATCATCGAACAGTGCGTTGAATATCGATCACCACTTCACCTGCTGTTCATCGATTTTGAAAAGGCGTTCGACAGTGTCAATAGAGAATTTATTTGGCTTGCTTTGCACAGGAGGGGCATCCCAGATAAATTGATTGCTATTATCAAGGCTACATATGATGGATCCAGGTGTCACGTTTTGCACAAAGGTAGGCTGTCAGAGGAGTTTGAAATCCAAAGTGGAGTTAGGCAAGGCTGTATACTGTCACCAATACTGTTCCTGTTGGTGATAAGTGACGTACTGCACGCAGCTTTGTCAAATGGAAATGGAGGAATTCAGTGGACTCTGCAATCTCACCTCAAACATCTGGACTACGCGGACGACGTATGCTTACTCTCTCATAGGATCATGGATCTCCATCAAATGACAACAAGGGTGGAGAGAGAAGCAGAAATCGTAGGGCTTAAGATCAACTCGGCAAAAACTAAAAGGATCAGCCTTGGAACTTCCTCATCAATCCAAGTAAATATTTCTGGACAACCGGTAGAGATGGTAGAGGATTTCCAATATCTTGGGAGTATTATCTCTACGGGTGGCGGAACTGAACTGGACGTAAACAGCCGAATCAGAAAAGCAAAGGCTGCGTTCGGAATGCTGTCCAAAATATGGAGAAACAACTCTTTTAGCTTAAAGACCAAGCTACGACTGTTCCGCTCCAATGTTGAATCCGTTCTGCTTTACGGCTGCAGCACTTGGAAAGTCACTGAAATTGTCACCAGAAAGCTGCAAACCTTCGTTAATAGATGTCTACGAAACATCTTGAGGATTTTCTGGCCCAACCGTATCTCCAATGCCGAACTTCATGCGAGAACGGGTCAGGAGCCCATAGACTCCATTATACGAAGAAGAAAGTGGCAGTGGATTGGCCATACGCTTCGAAAAGGCGATCGGTGCATTGCATCTCAAGCAATGCAGTGGAACCCGCTCACACAGGAGGGAAGACAAGTGGGCCGGCCTAGAAGTACATGGCGAAGAACGGTCGAACAGGAATCGGCACGACTGGGGAAAAGTTGGAGAGAGCTGAAATATATTTCAAGAAATCGTACACGATGGCGCGTAGGTGTAGTGGAGGCCCTATGTCCCGTAAGGGAAACATCACGGACGTAATAGGTCCGAGGACCTAAGTAAGTAAGTTCCATCGTGTTAGTTTTTTTAATTTGTATTTATTTCTATTTTTAATTAATTATTACTTTTTTTGGGACATATAGTTGGCCCACCAACTATAACACTCGAAAAATCTAAAAACGCAGTTCGATAGAAAATCGTTTGTCTATGTTTGTCTTTTTTTTTCGTTTGTATACGTCCCAAATTTTTTTGACAAAAAAATTTTTTTTAACCAATTTTTATTAAAATTTTTAAACATATGCATTCGTTTGTCTCTTTTTTATCATGATTTTTGACCGTATTAATTTTATTAATTTGTATTTATTTTTTTTTTTTAATTAATTATTACTTTTTTGGGACATGTAGTTGGCCCACCAACTATAACGCTCGAAAAATCTAAAAACGCAGTTCGATAGAAAATCGTTTGTCTATGATTGTCTTCTTTTTTTTCGTTTGTATACGTCCCAAATTTTGTTGATAAAAAAATTTTTTATAACCAAATTTTATTAAAATTTTTAAACATATGCATTCGTTTGTCTCTTTTTATAATGATTTTCCATCGTGTTAATTTTTTAATTTGTATTTATTTCTATTTTTAATTAGTCATTACTTTTTTTGGGACATGTAGTTGGCCCACCAACTGCATTCTCTTTTATTTGGGTATCCACAGTTTCAACTTGTATTCGAAATTGCGATAATTAAGACTTTATCCTTTTTTTCTATTCTTTTTAAGGATTGCCCTGCATTTAGGCTGCATTTAAAAAGACTTAAGTTACACCTTGAGTATATTATTTATTCAGTAAAAATAATTAAAAAAAACCCAAACAAAAATAATTCTAATTCTATAGGTACTTGTTCATTAACTTGAACTTTGCCGTCGGCTTAAGGCTTTTAATGAGTTTCTTTTCTTTATGAAATAGAAAGTAATTATGGGTACAAATACCTATGCATGCCTATTATAGATATTGATAGGTAGTAACCAAATTTTTGAGTACCTACCTAACTACCTACGAGTTTTGGCTGTTTTTTCAGCGAATGGATAAGGGGGGGTTTACTTAAAATAAATCAAAATTATTTTAACTCGAACATAATCATGAAATGTGTATTTCCTGTAGTTCCAAAAACCCATTTTTAATAAAAATTCAGCAGTCCTGAATAATAAAAATACCATTATTGTTATTATTGTACTATTCGTACTAGAATGTCAGCTTATTAGGCTTGACCATTCTTTATTCCTTGAATTTCATTGAATTTTTGAATAACAACAACAACTTAAAGGCGCTACCACTATTTCGTGCTTTGCCACTTTTGCACTCATCAGTCTCCTTTTTGTGGTGCTGAGCTTTAATCCAATTTTATTTGAAAAACTTTTTATGCACACCATAGGATTCGAACCCACGCATATCAGATATGCTCAGTCTTAGCAGTCGTGTGCACTACGCACTCCACCGCTTTAGACCACTGACGTCACAGGTCGAGATGTGTTATTTGTTTATCAAATGCATTTGTAGCATCAGCATTTTTATAAGCGCCTTTAAGTATGCTGTCTTGTTCCGCCGTTCCGTTCCGTTAAAATGCTGATGCTCCAAATGCATTTGATAAACAAAAAACACATCTCGACATGTGACGTCAATATCTATAATAGGCATGCATAGGTATTTGTACCCATAATTACTTTCTATTTCATAAAGAAAAGAAACTCATTAAATGCCTTAAGCCGACGGCAAAGTTCAAGTTAATGAACAAGTACCTATAGAATTAGAATTATTTTTGTTTGGGTTTTTTTAATTATTTTAACTGAATAAATAATATACTTAAGGTGTAACTTAAGTCTTTTTAAATGCAGCCTAAATGCAGGGCACTCCTTAAAAAGAATAGAAAAAAAGGATAAAGTCTTAATTATCGCAATTTCGAATACAAGTTGAAACTGTGGATACCCAAATAAAAGAGAATGCAGTTGGTGGGCCAACTACATGTCCCAAAAAAAGTAATGACTAATTAAAAATAGAAATAAATACAAATTAAAAAATTAACACGATGGAAAATCATTATAAAAAGAGACAAACGAATGCATATGTTTAAAAATTGTAATAAAATTTGGTTATAAAAAATTTTTTTATCAACAAAATTTGGGACGTATACAAACGAAAAAAAAGAAGACAATCATAGACAAACGATTTTCTATCGAACTGCGTTTTTAGATTTTTCGAGCGTTATAGTTGGTGGGCCAACTACATGTCCCAAAAAAGTAATAATTAATTAAAAAAAAAAATAAATACAAATTAATAAAATTAATACGGTCAAAAATCATGATAAAAAAGAGACAAACGAATGCATATGTTTAAAAATTTTAATAAAAATTGGTTAAAAAAAATTTTTTTGTCAAAAAAATTTGGGACGTATACAAACGAAAAAAAAAAGACAAACATAGACAAACGATTTTCTATCGAACTGCGTTTTTAGATTTTTCGAGTGTTATAGTTGGTGGGCCAACTATATTTCCCAAAAAAAGTAATAATTAATTAAAAATAGAAATAAATACAAATTAAAAAAACTAACACGATGGAAAATCATTATAAAAAAGAGACAAACGAATGCATATGTTTAAAAATTTTAATAAAATTTGGTTAAAAAAATTTTTTTTGTCAAAAAAATTTGGGACGTATACAAACGAAAAAAAAAAGACAAACATAGACAAACGATTTTCTATCGAACTGTGTTTTTAGATTTTTCGAGCGTTATAGTTGGTGGGCCAACTACATGTCCCAAAAAAGTAATAATTAATTAAAAAAAAAAATAAATACAAATTAATAAAATTAATACGGTCAAAAATCATGATAAAAAAGAGACAAACGAATGCATATGTTTAAAAATTTTAATAAAAATTGGTTAAAAAAAATTTTTTTGTCAAAAAAATTTGGGACGTATACAAACGAAAAAAAAAAAGACAAACATAGACAAACGATTTTCTATCGAACTGCGTTTTTAGATTTTTCGAGCGTTATAGTTGGTGGGCCAACTATATGTCCCAAAAAAGTAATATTTAATTAAAAATAGAAATAAATACAAATTAAAAAAACTAACACGATGGAAAATCATTATAAAAAAGAGACAAACGAATGCATATGTTTTAAAATTTTAATAAAATTTGGTTAAAAAAAATTTTTTTGTCAAAAAAATTTGTGACGTATACAAACAAAAAAAAAAAGACAAACGATTTTCTATCGAACTGCGTTTTTAGATTTTTCGAGCGTTATAGTTGGTGGGCCAACTATATGTCCCAAAAAAAGTAATAATTAATTAAAAATAGAAATAAATACAAATTAAAAAAACTAACACGATGGAAAATCATTATAAAAAAGAGACAAACGAATGCATATGTTTAAAAATTTTAATAAAAATTGGTTAAAAAAAATTTTTTTGTCAAAAAAATTTGGGACGTATACAAACGAAAAAAAAAAAGACAAACATAGACAAACGATTTTCTATCGAACTGCGTTTTTAGATTTTTCGAGCGTTATAGTTGGTGGGCCAACTACATGCTCTATATAATTAATATATAATTAATTAAAAATAGAAATAAATACAAATTTAAAAAATTACTACGATAAAAAATCATTATAAGAAATAGACAAACGAATGCATATGTTTTAAAATTTTAATAAAATTTGGTTAAAAAAAATTTTTTTGTCAAAAAAATTTGGGACGTATACAAACGAAAAAAAAAAAGACAAACATAGACAAACGATTTTCTATCGAACTGCGTTTTTAGATTTTTCGAGCGTTATAGTTGGTGGGCCAACTACATGTCCCAAAAAAGTAATAATTAATTAAAAATAGAAATAAATACAAATTAAAAAAAATAACACGATGAAAAATCATTATAAAAAAGAGACAAACGAATGCATATGTTTTAAAATTTTAATAAAATTTGGTTAAAAAAAATTTTTTTGTCAAAAAAATTTGGGACGTATACAAACGAAAAAAAAAAACAAACATAGACAAACGATTATCTATCGAACTGCATTTCCAGATTTTTGGAGCGTTATAGTTGGTGGGCCAAACTCCGTAAATTTTTTTGAAGTGGCTATATAAAAAAAACGGTGAGTGTACAAACGAATCTAAAACTTGTACAAACGTAGACAAACGATGTACAAATGATTGCAATTAACAGTTTTGCTCAACTCAATAGTTGGTGGGCCAACTACATGCAAGCGTGGTATTCGCCCTGCCAGAGCTTTTGAAAACCCGAAAAAATCAACTTTGAGGATAATTGTATGAACAAAAAAAATGCTTACCCGTCTCTAGATATTGAGCCCCTGATTACAAATCCATATGTCCATATGAATTTCAAATCCATATGCGTGTGGCATTCACCCCGCCAGACCGTTTATAGAACCCGAAAAATTTAAAACGGATGGGGTACAAATTATTAAAAAACAACGGTAAAATTTAAAATGCCCTTTTATTTTTGTATGTAAAGTCAGAAAAATCAATTTCGCACGAAAATGTTTTGTTCGCCCGAATTTTTAAAAGCTATTGTAAGTTTCACCCTCGATTTTATAACAAGTGTGGCCTCGTTCGCCATCAAAAGTTAAATAGAAATCTTTTCGCCCGAAACTCACAATAAGGGAAAAGTAAAATGTAATTTTTCCGGGCGGATTTTCTTTCCGCGGAACTCACAATAGGGCTGAATATCTTCTTTCATTTCCTTTTTAAATAAAAATCTTTTCATGAACAGTTTTTGAAATATTAATATTCAACCGGATGGTTGTAGGGCTTTTTAAAGATATTATAAAATAAAGAAACTTCTTAGAAAAAACGAAGTTGATGATAAATCAAGGTTGTTAAAATGACTACTTATCCGCATTATTCTTGGTTGTATGAGAAAAGTAAAAGCCCTAGAACCATCCGGTTTTCAGTATTTAACTATGGGCCCTATCAATAATCAAATTTAGTAACGACCTTTGTATATATAAACTATAGTACTATCATGGTGAATGTCGAATGGACTGCCATCTTCAGATCGAGCGCGAAAAAATCTCATCGAATTTCACAGTCGAGAATTCCTAGTAAGAATAAGAAAGGAATACTATTATTTATAATAGTTAGAGTGAAATAGGTAGAATGAATGTTTTTTGTTAAGGGTTAGCATTTTTTGTCGGTTACTTTGCTATGCAAAGGTGCAGTAAATTAAAAAGTGTAAACAAAATTTGGGAATTCTCCTTGGTTTGATGGGTATTGTGCGGTTAAAGAGGATGGGGTGGTTTTTTTCTTGTGTGAAAGAAGACAATGGTGACGTGCGTCGGTGGCATGAAGGTCAAGGCATATAAGTAGATTGTTTATTTTTTTTTTTTTTGCTTTCTAGATACCTATTTAGGTCTTATTTATATTTAGATGATTATACAATTTTTAGTGCTAATACGCCTGGACTAGCCTGGAATGGCTTTATTTGGGCTAAATTATACCTAGTAAATATTATAACTATTTTTCTGCCAATTTTCACAACTTAAACTTGACGATAATCAACTGGTTGCTGAAATTATCATTTAGCCGGATTCTTATAAGTTTAATGTGAAAGTTGCTTCATTAATTTGTTCATATCTTGAAAAGTAACAGCCCTAGATCCATACGTTTGACTAATAATTGACAAGAGCAATAAGTTTTGAAAACAAAAATAATGCTTAATTACATAAAATTTTGAAAAAAATTAGCTTGAAATTTTTTATATTTTTTTTTTTCAAAATTTTTATTTTTCAAAAACTATTCACTCGAACAACTTAATTTAAAAATTATATTGAAGAATAGACTTTTGGCTTTTCAATATGCTATAGCGTCACTCTGTTAGTGTTACCGTTATTTTTTAATATTTTTTTTTTGTGTTTTAAGTGATTTTTTTTTTTTGGAAATTGCCCCTCCCGCCTAAACGGAGGAAAATAGACCCCCCTCCCATACGAATTTTGTCTTGGCTAAGTCCAACCTACACGCTCTAGCCTTTTATGACACCTTATGCAAATCACCCTGTATACACGTACTAAATACCTACTCAAAAAAATAATTTTGGAAGAAAAAAGCACTTTCACAAGTTTCGATTTTCTCTAAAACAAAGAATATTACGTAAGATTCTGAAGTAAAATATGCAAATAAATTTTGTTTTTCAATTTTTTTTTTTCTAAATTTTGACTTTGAAAAGTTTTGTTTCAAAAACTATTCATTGAACATTTTTATTTTGAAAACAATTTGAAAAAAATAAACTGAAAAAAGCTATCGCATAATATTGTAAGTAATATTGTTGATTTTTAATAATTTTTAATCCATTTAAAGCAAATGTTTTATAAAATTGCCCCTCCCCCACAAACGGTGGGAGATAGAAGTTTTAAGCTTTAAACATTAAAAAAAACACTAACTAATTAAAATGATTATAAATTTCTAAAATTGTATTCCTTTTAGAAATTTATAAAAAAAAAGGTCACGAAAATAGAAACAATTTATAATTATTATTATTGTGTTAGGTACCTATGCAAAAATTGATATTTAAGTTTTTTAAATTTATTTTACACTTAAATTTCAAAAAAAGGAAAAAATTCCTAAAGAAAAAAATTATTTGTAGGTACGTATCTACAGGTAGGTACCTACCTGTCTACATTAAAACATTTATTTTGTAAACTACGTGGAATCAAAAAATCGGAAATAATAATTAAAATAGGTAAGTAGGTAGGTACCTACCTCCCGGCTGAAAAAATGCCTAATTTCTGTCTAGTTTTGACATGGCACTAGTCAGTTTTCTTGAGGGAAAATCTAGACGAGGAAAACTTGTCAAATATACGTCAAGCCCTTGCAAGTTTCCAGTAAGTAAAATTTAGACGAGGAAAATGTTTCATACTCTTGGGAGGTTCTCGCTAATAAGAACTTGTTGGACGTTTTCGGCATCCTAGCAGACTAAACACTATCGTTATTGATACATATGCAAAATTTTAACTAAACAAATTTTAACTTTTATTATAATTGATCAGTTTTGGTTAAAATTTCACGCTCTTGCAAATCCTACCAAGATAATCATATAGGTATTTATTTTCGAAAATCTCTATTTTCAATCACCCACCCCCGCCAAAGGCTTTTTGAACTTTTCATCAAAATTAATCAAAAAATATAATTTACTGTCTTAAACTATATTTACTTCATACCAGATTGTTCATCTCAAGTGGTTCATATCTGGTTGTTTTAGTTTAGTTTAGTTTAGATTAAGCGAATTTTTGTACGCTACTTAATCAAATAATATGATAATAAGAGTATTTTAAAAAAAATGCCCAGTATCATACCAAATTTGCTTTAATATCGTATTAAAATTCATAAAAATGTGCACTATTATTTTAATTATTCAGGTTTTTATTTTTGATGTGAGTTATTTTACTATCGGATCACAACCGATACTAAAATACTCTTTTTTAATGTTTCTAGCTAAAATATGAACAGATCTAGTTTTTGCTGGTCCGGAGCCAAGAGGGGTTTTTCTGACGAGGCAAAAGAGTTCATAATCGACAAGGCCCTAGTTTTGACCATTACTCAGCCATGCTAGGGCCTTGCCAGAATCTATTTAAAACTCTCTAGTGCCATGTCGAAAACTAGAATGTTTTTCTGCGCGGGCTGTTAGCACGTTTTGCAATTGGTTGATTTGAAAAAAAAAAATAAATAACACTAGCTGAAATTCAACCACCACATTGACAGACTCTAGTGTTAAACAATTAAATCATATCTACCTATGTTGGTACATACCTATACCTACATGCCTGCTTGTATGATAAATGTGAATAAAAAAATGGGAAAGCAAATACAACCTACCTGACACCAAGCGCAAGCACTTACCTACCTCAACATTGCATAGAAATTCTCCCTTTTTTCATAACTTATTTTCATACCTACCTTCAAATAGTTATGCATTATTTATGGACCTACCTATATTTGTCGGCATAATAAATTGTAAATTTCTTTAAAACGCTTCAAGTCAAACTCAAATCATGCAAACAACCTAAATATATATAAACCTATCATTCATAATTTATACGAATATATCTACCTAACTATGTATGTAGGTTATGTAAGTATATTTTCCTCTCCCACAAAAAATTATGCAACAAATTTCACGGCAAATAAGAAATCTTTGCAAGACAATTTAATATAAAACCTACCCTCAATAACATACGATTGCATTTATACCTACAAATATACTTACACAACATGAACATATTTTTCTTTCCCGCATTAAAATCAACCTACCTTTGATAATAAAAGAATGTATACCTCCACGCATTATTCTTTCCCGCAAAAAAAACTATATTCCTTGCTTCAAGGTTGATGACAACGACGACGCAAAAAGCTAACTTACATGTATGTATGTCCACTTCTCTTCTCGCATATAGCATAATCAGTAAATTAAGCAAAACAAAAATAACCTTGCATCGCACATTCAATCAAAGAGGATACGAACATTTTTTTGCCATTCTCTTCACCTTTTTCTCATCATTGACGTTGAACAAAACCTTCGATTGGTAATCTCGCTTACTCCATTTGATTCTTACCAGAATCGAAAAAAATACACTCCTCTTGCTCTAACTACCAAGTTTCGATTCTCTGATAAATGGAAGTCTCACAAAAATTGAAGTCTCCGCCGACAATTGTCTCCCAAAAATGGAAGTCTCCGCCCAGCTAAAGTGGCGCCACCAACGGAGCATTGTTGCACAAAAAAAATTTGTCCATGATAGTACTATAGTTTTCATATTCAAGGGTAACGACCATTGTATATTTAAACTATAGTACTATCATGGTGATCATCGAATGGACTGCCATCTTCAGATCGATTGTGAAAGAATCTCATCGAATTTCACAGTGGAGAAAATTGAGTTTTGTGGAGAATTTCTAGTAAGAATAAGAAAGGAATACTTATATTTATAGTTAGAGTGAAATAGGTAGAATGAATGTTTTTTGTTAGGTTTACATTTTTTTGTAGATTACTTTGCTATGCAAAGGTGCAGAGAATTAAAAAGTGTGAAAATAATTTGGAAATTCTCCTGGGTTTATTGGGTCTTGTGCGGTTAAAGAGGAAGGGGTGGTTTTTTTTACAACTTTGGGTGTTTGTGTGCAATGCAAGGAGACAACGGTGACGTCGCGTCGGCCGGCGCGGAGTTGAAAAAGTGAAAAATGTTCCTTTGAGGCACACAATTTTGTTTCAATTATCCCGAGATTGCAATTAAGCGGAGTTCAGTTATGCGAAGCAGTTTGTGTGAAAAATTCTTAAAAAAGCCTCCGGAATAAATGTCTTGTTTCAGATAACCGATGTTTTCAGTTAAGCGGAGTTGGCTGTACCTACACACAACAATAAAAAACATTTTATTTGACGACTGAAACTTCGCTTCTTCTTTTTTTTAACAATATTTATAGAGGTACCTACCCAGCGGGAAAAATTGAAAAATTCATTGAGGAAAGATCAGCTTTTTCCTTGAGGAATGGCAGCTGCACCGTCCACTTTTCAGCTGATTCCTTTGATGAAATTAACATGGGCCTGTCCTAGACGGGAAGCACATGCTGAAAATCCGATGAAAATTCGCCAACGAAATCACTACTTCGTTGGAAGTTGTTTATTCACCGACCCAGATGATGAAAAACATGATGGTTGCATAGTCTGTGAATTCACTACATAAATGTATGTGGTTTATTCATCAGTTCAATGTTTTCGATGAAAATGGTAATGAAAATTCAATTATCAAATCACAAAATTAGTGGTAGTTGTTTATTCAGCAATTATAGCTAATTCAATATAAAAAATGTGAAGAAAATTAAATAAATAGTGAATTCATTACTCTGTTGTGTATGTGTGTGAACTTGTGATTGGTTAATTAAAATAAAATATAGAATTAAAACTTTAAATTAAATTAAAGTGAAATCACTAGGTCAGGGGTTGTTGGTTAATGACCACTTCATATGCGAAGTGGTAATTAACCAACAACCTGAAATACTTTGAGACAATCTGAGATTTCCTCATTTTAATAGAAATTCACAAGTCCTCTTATAATATTTACTGTCAGCAGACAATGTCAACACAGAGAACACAAAAAAAATCAACTTCTATCAAAACACACAATGGCGGTGCACACTTTACAAAGCATATGAGTGGACATAGACGATGAACTGATGAACTTCTACATGACTTTTCAACAGTTTTTTCATCTTATAATTTTCCATATCAAAAGCAATTTTTAATTCAACGAAAGAAAGGGTTGTTTTCACACAAAGCAGAAAGTGGGTTCAAATCTATGAACTGAGGAAACATTGCATGACTCTTCACTTACTAAATCATTACATGTCGTTTCCTTTTATTATCTGGCTAGTGAATTGATTGCTGTTGTCTTGTTGTTTTCTACACACAAAGCGAAAAGTGGGTTCAAATCTATGAACTGAGGAAACCTCGCATGACTCTTCACTGGCTAAATCATTGCATGACGTTTCCTTTTATTATTTGGCTAGTGAATTGATTGAAGAATTCAGCTATAAAATTCATTGGGGACGATATTTCCCGCTGGGTACCTACGAACCTATACGTACATAGGCAGTAGCGGATCTAGGATTTGGCTCTGGGGGGGGCTTGGAGTTTGGAGATCCAGTTTGAGACCTTAAGTAATAAAATTTGCTTGTCCTTAGATACATTTTATAATTTATAACAAATAATAGAGAGTTTAGGTTTAATGCATGACCGTACCAACTTCAGCCGAACTACACTTCACGACAACGCGGCAAAACATTATTTCTTATGAAATTTTAGGATCTATATCGCACTAAGCGGCAACTGAACTTCATACAAATTCATGCGAATTCGTGTGAAGTGTAGTTCCGATGTAATGCAGTTCCGGCGAGTCCGGTCTAACTTATAAGGTTCAAGTATTTTGTTTGTGAAAAAGATATATGGAGATACATGTGTAGTTATATAAAAGACAACGAATTTTGACATTTCCACTTTCATTTTAATGATATCCGTTTTTTGTGTGCCTTTATATCCGCTCCTGTCGCGTTTTAAAATGTTTTCAATATCTTCAAAGTACAATAACAATTATTCATACATAATTGCTGTAGCAGAGATAGAAGCAAATTCAAAGGCGCACCAAAATAATAATTTGAGCCATATATGCTTGAATCACGCGTACAAATTCGTTTATTTATATTATTTAAAAATTGATTATGTACCAACCTTGTGTAGTTATATTTTTAAATAAGCTGTGGGTATGTTTTGAACTTCTCATTTTTGACAAGATTTGAAAACTGTTTATAATTGGCTAGTTCAGAAAAATTATATTTAAGTGCTCGTACTGACAAAAGATCATAAATGTGCTTTGACACGGTATCGGTTCTCTGAGATCTCATTTTTCCTGAATGAGCCAAATCAACGAGAAAATATTTTGTTCAAACTGACACTTTAGGACATAAGACAAAGCTGCTCTAAGAAATAAGCCGTGGCCCAATTCTGCCAGCGTGAATTATTTTTCGTGTTTACGGTGCATACACTTTTTATTCACCCTAAAAAAATATGTCGAAAAAATTTGCACGTCATTCTAGAGTCTAGAGGGATTGCAAATATTCATTTGCTTTTGCATGATTTTCTGAGCGCGCACAGAGAAAACTCACGCTTTTGGAATTTGGCTCCTTTACTAGAGAATTTGTATGAAATAGCCTAGTACAAAAATGTTTTGTATGTACAATTATTGCCTTGGACCCTTCAAATTTTGAAAACGTAGCCCTGAAAATTTCTAAGTCCAGCCAAGGCCGTGAGAAACAATTCCTGTTGCATTAAAAATTTACACTAAACTTGACATCCCGTTGTTCTCAAATGGTTTAAGCCTCAAATGCGTTTTTTCGGTAAATTAACTTTGTTTTTAGTATAAACAGTTGGGGCATTTGACACGTTAAAGTTAAACCCCGGACATTTTTATCTCTTTTTACTTATCTCTTCAAGCATTAGCCCCAACTTCGGACTTTGGCAGTCCCTAGACTTGAGCCCCCAAAACTCTCTGGAATAAGGTTAGTTTTTCGGAAGTAAGTTGCTTAACCCTGGCTAGGTTTTTTGTCCAATATTCTCAGACCTTACAAAACTTTTTTTTTTCTTCCCAATTTTCTGGGTTTTATTTTTAGAGGAAAAATTGTCGTTGCATGAAACAGGTCCATATTCATAGCCCCCAACTTAGTTTTTGTCCAATTCGCTTCAGGCTTAAACCCCAATCTTAGGGCTTAGAAAAAAAATTACATAACATGTATGCAAATAGTTCAACCCCAACCCATTATTTTATCTATCAAATCTTATATCTTAACAATATTTTAGACGGAATATAAAATTCTACACATTGTAATGTATTGCTTTCTATATTTTTTATTATTTTATGATTCGGCTGTGGGGGGGGCTTTAGCCCCTATAGCCACCCCTCTGGATCCGCTACTGTACATAGGGTAAATGCACTAGTATCCGGACAGTGCTAGTGTCCGGACACTTGTTCAATTATTTGAGAAAAATAGGCATATTATGCAATAAAGGTATGAAATAAGTATCAAAATACAGTCTATTATATATTTAACAAATGTATGCAAGGTTTCATGTACATTAACGCAGCACTGTAAGAGTTATGCGTCTTTTCAGTGTTGCAGGTATAAGAGAAACATTAAAATGTCATTTTGAGTCTAAAAAAAACAGTGGAGGCGTTTAAAAGATTTAAGTATTTTATGCAGTCTTAATTAATTCATTCTAATAGAAAGTGACTAATTTGCTTTAAAATATTATAGATTTTATTATTTAAAGCATAAAAGTTAATAAAACTTAAGTTTTTGTCAAAATATTGGATGTCCGGTTACTGAAACAAATTTTGTTCTTCATTTTCAGTTTCCGAACAGAGTGTCCGGATACTGAAAATAAGAGAAAAATATTAAATGTATTTTTTATTGACCTTAAATGAAAGGTACGTACATTCTACATGATTTAATAAAAGAGAATTGTATTTTTCTCACGGATTTTCAGTATTCGGACAGGGTTTCCTTAGTGAGAAATCGGCTGTCCGGATACTAAAAAATAAAGTCCAGTATCCGGACAAGTGTATTTTGTATGAAATTTAAGGATTTTGTACATTGTAACTTTAATCACATTTCGAGGAAATGATCCTTTAAGTCCTTACGAAATTAAAGGCTCTTGAGGATATTAGAAGATACAAATTAAGCACAATGAAAACAGGTGCTAAATATGACCCTTGAGTGGGCCAACTTGCTTTGATTGTTTAAAAGAAAAAAACTTTAATTGAAAAAAACCTAACGAAAATTGTGTTTTATAACGGGGAATGAAGTGGCGGATTTAGAGGAGGCTATAAGCGCTTAAGCTGCCTACCCCACAAGTTATTCCTAAAGTGTTTTAATGATAGAATCCAAAACATAACTATGTGTAGAGCTCAAACCAGAACTCTTGGATTCAAATTTGTATGGTGTATTTGTTTAACAATATGGTGGTTTTGAAAACTCCAGCGCTTCAATTAGGTTCAGTTTATAGGTGCAGTAGTGGGTCTAGTACAAACTTAAAGTATTTTTAAACATAAGTCGAAACAGAAAGAATTATATGATTGTGTTTTATTAGGCTCTTTTGGTCTTTTAGATTTTGGAATGCGAATAAAAACACTTATTCCATTCTTATACCCAACGTTTCGTAAGTATTCCTTACTCCTTCAGAATTATAATTCCTACTTTCTATACATCAGATCCGACAAAATTAGTCTAAAAAACGGGTTTTAAAAAAATTAAATTTAAGTGTAAAAATAGCTGATTCAACAAAACCTAAGCTAGGCTCTGAAAATTTTTGGAGCTTAGCTCTAAAACTGTCAAGCCTCAAAATGAAGGGTAGATATAGCTAACATTTAAAGCTTTAAATTGCACGTGTACATAGGAAATATGTTCCAACGTACTACAATCGAATTGTTCGCGTATTAAGACGTGTAGGGTCTTAGTTGTACATGTGTTTTTAGTAATACAGTTGTATTTAGTATTATATTATCGCCCGCAAGCAGCAAGGAATTATATAAACAAAACTAGCCTTAATTGCCACCAAGGTTCTAATATCCGATGGGAGGTTCAAATAGGAACTCTGATTATACATGTATTCTGATTACACGTGTATTTTGATTACAGGTGTATTCAAAAGATGTACATGTTAATAATTTTGTATTACTCGTGATATGAAAACAAGAGTAATTAAACACACATTTGAACTGAGATATTCATTACAACTGTACCTTCCTTATATACGCACCTATGTACATACATAATGTATCAATGAGCGAAAATGTTAATTAAAATTTAATTTAAAACTATATATTATAAAAATTTATGATTTTTCATTTATTCTATTCAATAATACACTAAAATTTCATACAAACAATTGCAAACAAAAGCGTCCGGAAACTAAATTTTGCTGTCCGGATACTACTGAAAATCGAACTTTTTTGAATTTTTATCATTTTAATTTTTACAATCTTATATTTGCAAATTATGTGGACACTTTGTTATTAAGAAATATCTACACTCTTTGAAACAATATAACTATCCACGGTAGCATTTATAGTAAGGAAATGAGACGAAGTCAAAGTTAAGAAACACGTTAAGTGTCCGGATACTAGTGCGTTTACCCTACCTACCTACACCTGAGTATAATTCAAGTTTTAATACACTAGCCGTTTTGCAATTTACATTACCTTACATAGGTACCTAGGCACCTACCTAGGTACATACCAAGGTAGCTTTAATTAAACGAACAATGTTGTAAGTATGTACGTAGGTACAGTTACATACCTAGCTTTATTTCAAAAATTTCTGGGCACAACTAAAACTAATAAAACCAACCTACTAGGATATCGCCCACTGGCTGAAATTCAACCACCACATTGACAGACTCTAGTGTCAAACAATTAAATCATATCTACCTATGTAGGTACACTACATACCTATACCTACATGCCTGCTTGTATGATAAATTGTGAATTAAAAGTAGTTAAACAAATACAACCTACCTACCACCAAGCACTTACCTACCTCAACATTGCATAGAAATTCTTCCCTTTTTCATACCTACCTACATATAGTTATGCATTATGTATGGACCTACCTATATTTGTCGGCATAATAAATTGTAAATTTCTTCAAAACATTTCAAGTCAAACTCAAATCATGCAAGAAACATAAATATTAATAAAACCTACCATTCCTAATTTATACGAATATTATCTACCTATGTAGATGTTCCCGCAAAAAAATATGCTCAAAATCTTTCACGGCAAATAAGAAATCTTTGCAAGACAATTTAATATAAAAACTACCCTCAATAACATACGATTGCATACATTCCTAAAAATATACTTACACAACATGACCATATTTTTCTTTCCCGCATTAAAATCAACCTACCCTTGATAATATAAGAATGTATACCTCCACGCATTTTTCTTTCCCGCAAAAAAAAAACTATATTCCTTGCTTCAAGGTTGTTGACAACGACGACGCAAAAAGCTAACTTACATGTATGTATGTCCACTTCTCTTATCGCATATAGCATAATCAGTAAATTAAGCAAAAAAAATAAACTTGCATGGCACATTCAAAGTGGATACGAACATTTTTTTGCCATTCTCTTCACCTTTTTCTCATCATTGACGTTGAACAAAACCTTCGATTGGTAATCTCGCTTACTCCATTTGATTCTTACCAGAATCGAAAAAAGTACACTCCTCTCGCTCTAACTACTTATTTTCGATTCTCTGATAAATGGAAGTCTCCCAAAAATTGAAGTCTCCGCTGACAATTATCTCCCAAAAATGGAGGTCTCCGTCGAGCTAAAGTGGCGCCACCAACGAAGCATTGTTGCACAAAAAATTTTTTTCCATGATAGTACTTTAGTTTTCATATACAAGGGTATGACTTAAATATTTAGGTGAATCCTTGTATATGAAATCCATAGTACTATCATGGTGAATGTCGAATGTCATCTTCATTCAGTGGGCAAAAGAATTTCATTAAATTCCACAACCCTATCTCACGAAGAAATTTGAATTTTGTGGAGAATTATTTGCAAGAATATGAAAGGAATAGGCTTATTGATAACAGTTAGAGTGAAATAGGTAGAAGGGATGTTTTTTGTTGGTTTATATTTTTTTGTCGGTTACTTTTCTATGCAAAGGTGCAGAGAATTAAAAAGTGTGAAATAAAATTTTGGTTTGTTGGGTTTTGTGCGGTTAAAGAGGAAGGGGTGGTATTTTTTTTTGTACAGGTTTGGGTGTCTTGTGTGCAAGAAGACAAAGGTGACGGCGGCGCGTGAAGGTCAAGGCATAATAGGTAGTTAGATTGTTTTTGTTTTGCTTTCTAGATATTTAGGTCTGTTGGTAAGAATATGAGTGATGCAATAATTTATGAGTTTGATGGCGATGATGTTTTTTGATGAGTATGGCTCGTGGTAGGTAGTTAGCTATGTATTTCGCTTTTCTATTTTAACCTAGAAAAGTAGGTATGGTTGTATATAATTTGTATTAATATCTAGGTAGGAACCTGTTGGTAGGTAGGTACCTAGACCTACCCAAATTTTAAGTGAATGTTTATGATTATGTTTCGTAGATTTTTGTCTTTTTAAGGTGTAAGTTTAGAAATTTGAAATTAGTAGGAATGATGGCTACCATTATTCAGGATTTTCATTGAGGAATTTGAACTTATAACTTACCACTATGTGACCATGTTGTTGAGTCTTAAGGCATTACCTAAATCATTACTCTTGATAATTAAAAATTGCTGAGATTTCTTTGAAATTCTCTGTTTGGTTCATGGTCGACAATCGCCTACCAATTTTCTAATTGGAGTTTTAAAAAATCCTAACTTCATTTCTGCTGGAAAGAATTTTCAAATTAAGATACCTATTAAAATAAGCCTTTAAATGTGCCTAAATTTTTGTTTAAAATTTATTGAGGAAACAAATTAAATTAAAAAAAACTAAATTTTTGTTTAAAATTTATTGAGGAAAAAAATTAACTTTTGTAGGTACAAAAAAAATTAACTTTTTAACAAAAAAATTTACTTTTTTACAAAAAAAAAATAACTTTTTTACAAAAAAAAATAACTTTTGTACAAAAAAAAACTAACGTTATCAAAATAATAAGTAAATTTTGTAGGTAGCCTAAATTGAGTAACATTTGAAGGGTTGCCACATCTTTAAAATAACTTCTTTTTTTAAGTGAATCGTGAGGTAGTTTACTAATTTATATACATATATAGGTATTTACGCTCAGCCCTGACTCACATTAAATAACATAGCGCTTTTGGCAACCTGCTACCTACTAGTAAGTATGTAAATAATTTTCTTTTTGTTAATCTAACGGGAACAAAGTGGGGGCGTTTGAATAAAAAATCAAAATTTGATTTTTATCGCTTTAAAAAAATAAAAAAAAAACTAGTGATACACAATTATATACCTATAAATAAAATACTCGTAAATGGCCATAACTTGGGCAATTATTTTTTGATATTTATAAATGAAGTATCCAATGAAAGCTTATAAAATACAAAAATTATATACAGGGTTTTTGTTTTTGAATCAGCTTTTTTATGGTGTTATGCATTTTTGAGTAAAAGTCCCCATTGAGCCTAGCTCCCCCAACTAACAATTTAACTTCTGTAAGGGTCTATCGAAGTTATTTCCTAATCAGCAAATTTCACTCTATAAGGCCTTAGAGAAACACATTTGGCCCACACTGAGAAGCTCGAAAGGCTTTTAAGCAATCATTTACAGGTTTAGTGGAAGTACTCAATATATTTCGCTAAGGCCTTATAGAACAAAACTACACTCAAACATTGCAAATGTAGTAGTGTAGTTTTGTTCAAGTGTATCGATAGGCACATTTAAAAACCTTTATAAAAGGCTTGTCGAGGCCTAGGAAAAGCCTTTTCGAAGCACAATGCCAAACAAATAAAAACAAATTCTTTATTTTTATTTCTACATTTTGTCCTTTATTTTCATGCAAGTAATGATTTGCTTCTGGAACTTAATGCACAATAATTATTTATATCTGAAAAAAAAAACACATTACTTATTTGATGGATTTTGCGAGATTTGAACCGAGAATGGTTGGGTTGAGAGTCGGGCACCTTAGGTATTGAGCTAGCCTGGTATATGAAAAACAGTGCCAAATTGGAACCACTTGAAACCGAAATTAGCTTCCTTAAAACTTCCTGATGAATTGAACTATTTTAAAAAATACAGGTGACCATTCGTATGCTGCTTGCAGCAGAGTTTTTTTACTTAATGTAATTTGTTTTTATTTTTAATGTTTCCATGATTACGCATCAGAGAAAACATGGAAGTGGTCACACAAACAAACATTTTGTGAGACAACAATTAAAATATATGTAAGTTCCTTTTTTATTGAAATCGATTGTTTTTAAGAACGAAAGGCTTTGATTTGAGAAAAAAATATAAAAACTCTTTTATGCTCCATAAAATATGTACTTTTCATTTTGTACACAATCCTTTTACTGACAATTTTAATTTGTATCTTTTTTTAAAAACACTAATTTGCAAAAATAAAAAACAAAAACAATAATGAACATCATTAAGTTTTTTTCAACTAAATGTATATATTAAAAAACGTTTAAAATGTAATTAAAAAACTTCTGAGGAGATAATTTTTGAAAACATTCGAATTTCTTAACGTGACGATATTTTTCAACTATGAAACAGAAACTATACTGTAGCTTATTTCCACATCAATACTAGTTTTCATACGAAGTACCAGCTTTTAGTGCTTTCATGTTGAGTGTGCAACACTTCGCTAGGACCAAATAATCGGAATTATTACGTCCTGCGCATGTGCCTGAGTAGATGATTAAAATTATGTTTGCATAACCTCCTCTACACAGGTCTTATAGAAACAAATTAGGCTGTCATCACTTCGCTGAGGCAAATTCATCGAAATAAATGCTTCTCAAGCATGCGTCTGAAAGAGTTCACGCAATTATTATGCTTGTATCGGGCTTGTTTGATGGGTTATAGAATTAAAATTGGATGTCATGCTTAATCAGAGTTACCACTGAGATCAAATTTTATTCTGAGGGAATCACTTTTATTGGTGGGATCCGGGGTATTATTTTTTTTTATAGAAATTGAATAAAGTTTATCTGTTTTTGTTAAATCACTTCTATTCAAAATGAATAAATAATTTGTATTTGTACTGCAATTCTGAATATAAATTACATAATTATAGTTCCATGTAAAAAAAATAAATATATTTTTTTTCTTTTTTTTTCAAGTGAATTTAAATTGATTTCTTTTACCATATTTATCTCAATACAGAAAATAAATGCTTTACCTATACTCAATGAATCGGTTTAACTTAAATTTTTAAAATGATACAAATTTACCTATACTATTTATTTTCATAAGCAATTTGACCTGTGGTAACCCTCTCTCGGCAGTAGAAACATACATGCGACGAACAGTGCACAATATAATGCTTGTATCTGGCTTTTCCTCAGGGGGCTTACAGAAACAAAATAAATTGACATAATTCCACTAACAATTATGCTTCCATTAGACTTTTGTACACATAATAGCTTGTTTCAGGCCTTTGTAAGCAGGTCCTTCCAGAGCTCTTGGCAGTGCTTCCTAATGAAAGCTTTTTCTTTGCTTTTATTTCACATGCTTCTCAAAACTAATTTCTGGGAAGCCTTACGAAAACTTTAACCAAATTGTAAATTTTCAGGCTTGCAGAAAATTAAAGATTCAACTTGTAATAGGTTTCTAGGAAGCTGTTTTCAAAAATATAGCTTCGAAAATTTGCAACTTCGATGTCCAAGCTAAATACAAGCCTTGTAGAAATAATAACTTATAGAAAATAAAAAATGAGCCTTATAGAGGAAAAATTGTAAGTTGGGCCGAGTCTATTAAAAAGAGGGGGTCAAAGGTCACGAAGCATGGTATTTCGCTGATTTTGATCAAACAAAAATCGTCGACTAATAAAACATGACGTAAATATTTCAATTTATCATTGCTTACAAATATCTGGGGTGAAAGGTGTTTTTATAGTAGGGGGGGGTTGTAGATTGAAGAATGGGGTGTGAACTTATAATGAAAAAGTATATAAAATAGTGTCAGTGAAATTGTGCAAAAAAGTGGACAAACGATGTGCCATATGTGTAGGTTACCTCAGAATATTTTTTTTTTGGTTTGAATACCCTCTGACCCCTCTTCAAAACCCACCCGTCTACTCTCTTCATGACTTTGTTATCATAACAAATATCACATTCTTGCACAATTTCATTGACACTATTTTATAAACTTTTTTCAATATAAATCCACACCCCATTCTTCATTCTGCAACCCCCCCCCCTACCTTTAAATCAGCCTTTCACCCCAGATATTTCTAGGCACGCTTTTGATCCTAAAATGAAAAATTGAAATATTAACGTCATGTTTCATTAGTCGACGATTTTTGTTTGATCAAAATCAGCGAAATACCATGCTTCGTGACCTTTTACCCCCTCTTTTTAATAGACGCGGAGCTAGGATCGATGGGGACTTTTACGCAAAAATTTATAACACCATAAAAAAGCTGATTCAAAAACATAAACTCTTAAACTTTAAAATTGATTCAATATAGTTGATTCAATATTCAACGGCCTCTAGTCCATAAGAATTGGCGTTTCGTCCCGGCGTTCTCACTTGGACTCTTCAGTTGACAGTGAGGGCCTTGTCGAGACGCAATTTTTATTAAGTTCAGCCCAGCTTACATCAACTTTACAGCGAAAATCAATTGTGAACTATATCCAACCCAATACAAATTTTACATACTATTGAAATACATCAGCCAAGTAGAAGACTTAGCATTATTTAATTGGACTTGTTGAATTATTGATTCAATTAAGCTTTATACGGCCTTAAGTCCATAAAAATTGACGTTTCGTCCCGGCGTTTTCACTTTTTAAAATTGTTTTTCAGAAATATTGTTTTAAGATTTTAGTTTTTAAAAGAATAGATACACCGAAGGTCCTGTACCAAAACGACCGGTACAGTACAGAAAATTAACGGTGTGTACCGCGTACCAAAGAAAAGCCTCGGTATACACAAATATACCGAAATCAAATTCATGTACCAAAATTTAAAAATAAATTGAGATCAAGTCTGATCTGTATATGTACCTACCTAGGTACATATACAGGGTGTCCCATTAACAATGGTCCAAACCAAGAACTGGTGAAAGGCCAGGCCATACCCTATGAGAAATTTGGTAACTTTTTCATACCGAATCATAGCAGTTCTTGAGTAACGGCTATTTTTCGAAATTTGAAAAAAAAAATCTTACTTTGAACCAGTTTTTTGCTCACCCTGTCCACAATTGATTTTTGTTTTTACAAATTTTGCATAAAAACATTGACTTATAGTTCCACTAACTTTACTGAGTAAAATATTTTTCATTGGCATCACCATTTGCCTAAAATTCATTAGTTAATATTGAACTTTGTCAAAAAAAAATTTTGACCTCAATCTTCTGAAGAGCTCCCTGAATGGCTCAATACAGGTTTTATATTTCAAATTTTGCCTATCTGTAGTTTTTAAAAAGGTATAAAACTTGCCAAAGCTATGTTTAAATAGACAGTTATAACCGTTTGAACCCAATCAAACAGGTGCTGCAATAAAAGTATGTAAAAAAACCAAAATTCGATTTTTTACCTGGTTTAGATTTTCCCAAGTATCATAAAATGTATGGGTTTTTGGGTGCACTTATTAATGAGTTTTTTTTATTATTGTTTTGTTCATCAGGTAAAAATAATAAAACTTTGTTATTAGGCATTTTTTGAAAAAAAAGTTGACCTCAAAGTCGAAATTTTGCTCGGGCAAGAAAAATTGAACATCTTTTAAATATCTAGCAACCAGAAACACATATCGGCTTTACTTAAACGTAGTTTTAAAGGCTAGTTATTTCTAACTAAAAAAAGTCCAAAATGAAGTCCCTACCATTAGAACTGACAGAGAAATTAACCTTAACAGGGGTCAGGGTACACCAAAGTTTGCCTTTTTTTGAATCCTCAAAAAATGATGTCAAAGTTGAAAATCAGACTTTACTATGGAACAATTTTTTTCTTAGAATATGACCAAAAATCACATGCCAAAGTATGAGTTACGAATTACCGGACACCCTGTATACATATAAGTATGTGCATACCTGTCTATAGCTGTGTATAATTCAATTTTCAGTGCACTGTCCGTCTTGCAATTTACATTCATTTTCGCCTTCTGGTTGATTTAAAAAATTAAAAATGTTAGATACATACCTATGTAGTATACATACCTATAGATAGTTTTAATTAAACGAACAATATTGTAGGTACGTAGGCGTAGCAACAACTAAAACTTATAAAACCTACCTACCCACTATGATATCGCCCACTGGCTGAAATTCAACCACCACGTTGACAGATTCTAGTGTCAAACAATTAAAAGTTACCTAGGTAGGTACTTACATACCTACCTACATTCCTACTCGTATGATAAATTGTGAATGCAAAGTCAAACCAAATAAACTTACCTATCCTGAAAATAAAACAAATAAATTTCAAGCCAAAAACAGGAAATTTGTTTTTATTATCTGTACCTAGGTATACAATCTACCTACCACCAAGAACCTACCTACCTCAACTTGCATACAAATTCTCACATTTGTCATTCACTTATATAGTTATTTCTCGGTATAATAAATTGTAAATTTCTTGTAAAAAAATTCAGATCAAACTCAAAATCATCCAACAATTTAGATATTAATAACACCTACCATTCATTATTTATACGAATATATCTACCTTTTTAGTTATATTTTCCTTTCCCGCAAAAAAAATATGCTCAAAATCTTGCACTTGCAACAAATTTCACGGCAAATAAGAAATCTTTGCCAGACAATTTAATATAAAAACTACCCTCAATAATACCTATAGGATGGCATATACAAATTATAAATATACTTACACAACATGACCATATTTTCCTTTCCCGCATTAAAATCAACCTACCCTTGATAATATTCGAATGTAGGTATACCTATACGCATTATTCTTTCCCACAAAAAAAAAAACTATGCTTCAAGGTTGATGACGACGACGACGCAAACGACTAACAAATGTATGTCTACTCTCTACTTCTCTTGTTCTTCTCGCATATATCATATCCAGGGTTGTTAGGTTTTAAAAAGCGAAATCGCCAAAATTAAAATTTAAATCGCCAAAAAATCGCCTAAATTCAACATTTTCAACCCAAAAAATCACCAAATTTAAAAATGAAAAAAAAAATCCGCAATTTTTAGTTTTAATATCAAAACAACTCTATTTAAAAAAAAAATAAATAAAGAAAAGAAAAGAAAACCAAATAAAAATTCTGCATAAAAACTTAAAATTAAAGAAAAAATACTCTTTTGTAAAGCTACTATTAGACGGTCAACGCAAATGGTCAATGCGTTGACTCTCTGACAAATAAATTTATTTATTTCGGTTTAAATTTTTTTAATGCAAGGAAAAATGTTAAAAGCAAACGAACTGGAAATGACAATTTAGGTTTCGGCAGAAGGGGCAATTTTCTAAAAAAAATACTTAAAATATAAACAAAATTATTAAAAATCAACGGCAACACTCAAAATATCATGTTATAGCGTTTTTGAAAGCCAAAAACCTATTCTTGAATTAACTTTTTAAGAATAGGTTGTTTGAGCAAACAGTTTTTGAGAAAATAATTTTCAAACTCAAAATTCTTTCTTCTTTCCAAGATGGCGGATGCCCCACAAGACCAAAAATCCCGCAAATCGAGATTTATGCTAAGAAGCAACCCCTCTTCAAAACTGCGTTCAAACTTTTCAGACGTCAAAACTTTTTTCAGATTGCCCTTATTTGACTCCCCGTTGCCTGTTTTAACTAGTTTATAGTCGCTGCATCCTCCATCCCAAAGCGCTGGTCGTTTCTCTACTGCCGCAATCAAAGCGGAGACCTCGTATTGTTTGGTTCACGAGTAAAGTAATTTTCTTTTACGTTTCTCCGACAACTTTTCCTTCGATTCATCAGCAGGACGCACATTTACTTATCCAACTCACTGGTGCTTTGGCTCATTTTTTTTTTAACTCAAACTAATTTAACTTTAAATTATTTTGTTTGGAAATGTTTTGTTTTCCTGTCAATGTGTCCGAAAAATTCTGATGGGGTGATTACACGGTAAATGAAAACAGTCAACGCGTTGACTTTTCAAACCATGTCATCGCAAGTGTCAACGCTGATGTCAGTGCGTTGACAACATTTTGCAATGACAATCACACGACTTGAAAGCCGTGGGACAGAATTTGACGTCATTCTGACGTCAGAGAGTCAGTGCGTTGACCATTTTCGTTGACCGTCTAATCATAGCTTAATTAGTCCTCTTCAATATATTCGACGTACATACACATATCCATAGTATTTAATCAGTGGGATCCTTTTTATAGCCTTTGCAACATAGCAAGAAATTACAGCTGCCAGCCGTCCTAAATCAGTTTTGAGTGCTAATCCATCTTTCTTTGGTTTGGTTAACTAACAAAGTTGTTTGTTTTGACATAGGTACGTCATTTATTTTAGGGATAGAAGTGAAATTCGAATTTCAGTTTTGGGGTGCGTTCAGCGGAAATAGCGATGAAAAAGATGTAAGGTTAAAGTGAACATTTGAGAAAAGATTTTTAGAATTTCGATTCAAAAAAATTAAATTTATGGCCTTTTTTGATTTCCGATTTTCGTGTCGCCAAATGAATATTCAAATCGCACATTTGGCGATAAATCGCAGAATCTGACAACCCTGATCATATCAGTATATTAAGAAAATAAAATTACTTTGCTCATTCAATCAAAGAGGATACGAACATTTTTTTGTCATTCTCTTCACCTTTTTCTCATCATAGATACCTACTATCCTACATATACCTACAATCAATGGATGTGCAAGTTTTTTTTTCTGCACACTGAGTATCGAAACTAACATGGGAAAATATTTAAAAAAAAAAGAAACTTATTTATACGGAATCATATGGGTCAAAGCGTGCAGGTTTTCTTAGTGCACACTGTATCTGTGCAATTGTTAAGTGCCTGCTTACACAGGAGATGGAATATGGAAATTTGAATAGAATGGAAGAGGAGAATAGAGTCGCGTTGTGTCTGATCTGGTGCGGATTGTTTTAATTTTTTTTTCGCTTGTTGGTTAAGATTAAATAAATAGCTATCAGTTTTTAATAGAAGTGACGTATTTTGTGAAAGTGTTTATTATTCGTTTTTCCAATATGGATACTAAAAAGCCTTCGGGGCAGAATTTAGAAAAAGGCGAAGGCTTGTTGAGGCCGCAAATAAAGAGCAGAGCAAACATTTAGCAAAATTTTTAAAACGGAAAAAGCAGGTGGGGAAAATGTAAGTATTAAAATAAATAAATCTGTGGCCACAAGCAAAAACCGCTTAAGTCTCAAAATGTAATTATTGGAAAAAGCACTTTAAAACTTTATTTTAAGTTCTGAAAAAATTGAGGCATTTAGGAGGCAAAAACTATACAGATTCTGATAAAGCGCTTCAACCGCAATCGTTTAAACAATTTATCTTTTTTTAAATTTATTTTTAGCAATTTTATTGCAAAAAAGTAACTAAAGTTGTTTTTCCAAAATTAATTTCTCCCCATCTTACTTACCTATGTCACTTAAGCTGTTATTGCAAACTGAAAATTTCCGTTCATGTTCTCTTAAATAAGATAAGCTGTCTTTCATTATAATTATTTTTTTTTTAAATCAATTTAAGCGATATTTTGTATTGAAACAAATAATTAAATAACAGATAAGAGGTAAATTCACAAAAACAAAACTTATTAAAAAAAATATCAAATTCAAGTTCATAGATATGTATAGGTATATTAAAAAAAACTTAAAAATAAGAAAAGGCTTAGAACTCTTCATTTTCGTCTACATCTACTAAGTCAGGATGTATGTCAGCTACAGGTTGCATTTCCGTATCTAGGTTGTTATAAAATTCATGAAATGCAGGATCAATAAACGAAAATAAGCTTTTAAGATCGGCTTTTTTGTTTGAACTTATTAAATTTTTTGCTGGTGCATTGGTAATTTCACTCAATTTAACTGAGTTGATTCCCCGTTTTGCAATATTTATGGTTGAAAAGGATGATTTGTATCTAGGCTTGTTTTGTATTCAATTTTGCCAAACATATTTCTGTTGTATCTTAACCATATCACTTTATTCCATACAAATTTGTTAGAGTCTTCATCCCGGTTCCTCCACAAAAGTTCTGTTTTTGAAACAGAAGCAAAGTCAAAGAAATCTTTATTGTTCATTTCAATTACACTGAATGGGTTTTTTAAACCCACAGTTCATACAAAATTCAAAAGTCAGCCATTTTATTACTTCCTCCCGCCAAACCACGGTGATCTTTGAAACGCATATTCGGTTGCTCCACTACTGATTTCAGAAAACTTTTAGTTTCGTTGAAGAATAGTTTGAAGCACTTTTGACAGACACGAATTTTATTTTTCTCAAAGTTAATGAAGTACTTTATATGATGCTGTCGGTTTCGGGGTCGAGTCTCACTTTTTTTTTAATGTCTGTGTTTTTTTTTTATCTTCTATGTATATCTATCAAAGCTCCGATAAAAAGGATTCTTTGGTTGAACGTTCCCAACGCCCAATAGGATTTGAAGATTTCCTTTTGCTTTTTAAAAGGGATTTTGTCCTTGCAATTTTGTCGACAGCTGTTAAGAGGCCTACATTTTCCTGCCTCAACTACTCCAGTTTTTCGAGTGTATGATTCCTCTCTGTTCTTTTTTTATTGATTGCAATTTCTTTTCTCGAATCATATTCCATTTGGTTTTCAACTGTAGTATGTGGAGGAGAATCAACCAAATTTTCATCAAGTTGCATTCCTCTCTGCAATAGTTCTTCGTCAGGGGAATCTGAAGAAATGGCCATGTCTGAAAGCTCGAAATTGGGATCAAGGACAGAGTCATCTGAATTGAAATCCTGATCAGATACTGTGTTTCTGCTTATATTGCCACCAAATTCTTCAAAACGTATATCCAGATTGTCGGCTCGAGAACTCATACTGTTGCACTTTGTTTTATTATGTGCACTTATCTTCTCAACACTTTTATCTCAATCAAATTCTTTGACCGACTTCACTTCCCAAGACACTTAAGTCAACTGAAATTTCACCCTTGCATTTGGAATTACATCTTAACTCGATTTAATTCTGTAGTTCCTAGAATTTTATTTTTTTTAATAACCGCTTACCCTGCATAGTCTTCTTCGAAGTACCCAACGGAAATTGGCAATAACGACTTATGTCTGTTTAGCTATAACGAAGGAACTTTGTTAAATTTGGAATAAACGCTTAAGTCGAGTTAAGTTGTTTTCAGTATAATATGCTTGGTTGATTTGTGAATAGTTTTTTTAATTTGGAAAAGTATCTTAAATCAACATAATTCATTATTTGGTACCGACATTTTGTAGTTCCAACATTCTTTTGTGAGATTAGCGGTTATTGTAAATGCTGTTTATTATGAGAACGACTTAAGCGATTTTTTCTTTTTGGTTAATTTCGACGAAAATGTAGGTTAGAAAACAAGGATTTTTTTCTATAACAGAACAGAGCATGCAGATTATGATGGCTCCTTTAACTCATTTTTGTCTTAAGTCGACTTAAGCGGTTATTGCTTGTGGCTGACTGTATAACGCTGCTGCAATGCAATTTTACAAAAAAAAACAATTTTTTTTACAAAACTTTTTACAAAAAAAAATTAACTTTTTTACAAAAATATATTAAAATTTTTAACAAAAAAAAATTAAACTTATTTATAATAAAAAAATTAACTTTTTTACAAAAAAAAATTACTTTTACAAAAAAAATTAACTTTTTTACAAAAAAGAATAAAGCTTTTTACAAAAAAATAACGTTTTTTTCAAAAAAAATAACTAACCAAAAAAAATAACTTTTTTACAAAAAATATTATCTTTTTTACAAATAAAATTAACTTTTTTAAACAAAAATTAACTTTTTTACAAAAAAAAACTAACTTTTTTATAAAAAAAAAATTTACAAAAAAATACTTTAAACTTTGATGATGTCATTTCTGAATTTGCAAAATGTAAGGCCAGAAAAGTAAGTTTAAACGTTCCCCTCTGCTCATTTCTTCGCTGCGTTTTAATTTATGGTTTTACCTTTTTTTCATAAAAAAATTAACTGAAGTTCCTATTTATTTTTATATGTATATACATATGTATGTATATATTTTTATATTATTTTGTTTTTAAATTAATTAATTTATTTATTTCTTTTTTTAAATGAAGTTTATATATTTTTTATTTTGTGTATGTTTATATAAATGTATGTATATATATTTTTATTTTATTTTGTGTTTAATTTATTTACTATTTTTTTTTTGTAAATATGTACTTTTATTACATTTGATATATACAATCATATAAGTAAACATATTTGTTTGTTACTGAGGATTAGGCCTACCGGGAATACCTCAATAGAAAAAACTCATTGAAGGTCTACCTCCTGGGCAATGCGGAAAATGCTTATGTATGTGTATCAGTGTATGTGTGATAATATAAAAAAGGGGCGCTTTCTACAAATCTTGCACAGGGTGCAAGTTTGGCTGGGGCCGGCCCTGTTGGTAGGGCCCTATGAGTTAATAAGAGCATTGAATTTTTAAAGCAAAACTAGTAGGCACATACCTAGTCAATTTAACTGGTGTTTTGGTCAGGAAAAAAATATAGAAGTATTTTTCTCACTTGTCTTTTATGTTTTAGGGCTCGCTGAATCCGAATTTAAACTTTGCTACTTCAACTTTGCTAGTTCCTACGGAAAGTAGTAGTTTGCCTAAATCGCAAAAAATCTCAAAATTTTCGACCTTTTTTCAGGTTTTTGCCAAAAAGTCAACAAAATATATACTTTTTAGATAAAATTACCTTCTACACTTTATAGAACATAAAATTTCATACAAAAATGGCCTACGAAGTTTTTTTTGTAGAATTTTCAAAAGAGAGGGTGCAATTTTGAGGAGGGGGAGTAACTGCAACCCTTATGGTTTTTTGCATATAACTTGAAAGCCAAGCTTAATTTCGAGAAAATACGGGAAACATTTTTTGTAGAGAATAAAATTTACTTCAGAATTGATCTATTCAAAAAAATTTAAATATATTTCGTATGTGTTAAAATAAAAAAAATCGATTTTTTTGTTTTTTTTTTTTTCTTTTACTTTTTTGCCACAAAAAAATTGTATTTAATTTTTGTATGAATAAATTTTCTTGTATGATTTTAACATTACTTAAAAATCAAAAGAGTTGTTTAAAGCTGTAAAAACAATCATTTATTACTACTAGGGCTGGGATTTCCATGCAAATGCATGTTTTTTCTCACAACATTTAGAAGCCTTAGACCAAATTATCTTCACGAATCATGAAATTTCTTTTAATATAGCATTTAATCGTTAGTGCATATTTTGCATATTGTATGCAAAATGCATATTTTCATAATAAATGCATATTTTCATAATAAATGCATATTTTAAGTGCATATTTTCATATTATTCGTGCATATTATGAATAAAAATATACATTTAAAGGCACCAAGTCGAATTGATTTCTTTAAAGACAAAGAGGTGTCCTCTTCCACCCCAGCCTATAGTTACTAGGTGGGGAACGTGACTAGAAGCAATTACGTATTATGCAAAATATTTTGAAGATTTCCAAGCAGTTGTCAAAAGTTTCGACGATGGTGATCATCGCAATTAAAAAAGCACTAGAAATATTGACTCAACCCCTGCCTAAAAGTGAAAACGTATTTATTTGCTCAAACTATAGTTTTTTATGTGGAACAATCAAAAAGCTTGAAGGTAGGAGCACTTTGAAAAATCAAATCGATTTAGTTGATGAAACTTTTGCAAAAATAAATTCAGTTGAAGGTCCTTTTGGTGCACTTATTAAAGAAACATAAAGACTGTGGCCTGATTATGGAATACAAAGCGAATCGTTTAAGGTGGCGAAAATGAGATTTGGTATTACTGCTTTCGCTTTGTCCCTGTCGTTTTACATTCGCCCTATTTTTGAAATCGAAAGCGAATGCGAAAAGAAATTTCAATTTTTAACGCGTCAATTTCCGATAAGTTTTTTTCTGGCGGATTGGTGTATCGACACGGTTGAAAATGGTATTTTGTTGTTTTCATTAAAATAAACAAAAATGCGAGTTTAACTATTTTTTTATAAAAAAAAAGTAAAGAAATAAACAAAAATATTTTTCTAGATAAACTTGCAGGAACCAAAGTCAGCAGCACACAAACCAGCAACAATTTTTTCACGGTCATTGAATTTACAGGAGAAAATGAATAGCGATAGCCAAAGGAGCACTCAATGCGCCCACATATCGCAACTTTGGGAAAATATCAATGCAGTTTTATATGGTCACGGGCCTCCTATACAAAATGCATCAATGTTTTTTTTTGTAAAATAAAAGAAAGCCCAAAAAACTTAATTGAACGAATTGATCAACAAAATAAACAAAAAAAGACTAGGAAGTTCAAGCGGCGAAGAAGAACTTTGCAAGAATTTTCTTTTTACTCACATATTCGAGGATTTTTATATTTGCTTAATTTAGCGTTTTATGCAAGGAATTAAAATACACTATTTCAAATTAAATTTCGCATTTATATATTTAATTTCAAAGCTAAAGACAACAAAACAAGTTGAAATCTCACAATGCATGGCTGCAATAAAAATATATTTCCTGGAAACCAGCTGTCAATTATCTGGAAATCTTGGAAGTATAATTCACGACTCGCCTCGAATTCGATAATTTATCAATATGAAGCGAGTCGAGAAGGAGATATCGAATTGAAAACGATTCGCTTCGTATTCCCTAATCAGACACCACTGTTTTTGAAAAAAAAAAAAAACGAAGGGTATTCTACAATCTACAATGAAAAATGTAAATAATGTATTAAGTCTGAGGAACAATAACGAAAGCTGTTTTAATAATCTTACATCAGATGAAATTTGTTATTTACAACAACGTCCGTTGACGTTCTTTTTCTATGTACAAACGTTTTCAAAGGCCAGATATAAAAAACATGGCTCCATACAAGTTTCTAAATTTTGGTAATAGCTTTGATACTTATATATATTGTACCTAATACTATTATACAACTTTTCAGAAATATCCTTGGGTGTGGCTGTTGAGTAAAAAAAAATAACGGGATTTTAGTGATTTTTTATTTTTGGGAATTCTTTGTTTCATGAAAATGGCTACATCTTTAAATATAATTGGTTTAGAAACAAGATTGGTACGTTAAATTATTGATAATTATTTTTTCTTTAATAATAAAATATAATAAGGAATATATATACGATAAAAACTTTTTAAAAATACACAAAGAGTCAAATTTTTTGAAAAAAGTCGTAATGGAGGTTGGTTTAGTTTTGTTTATTCGTAACTTGATAAAAAAAAAAAAAAAAAAAATGTCCAGTTTTCAGAATTCAATTGTGCAGAAAACATCATTTTTAGAATTACATAAAAAAATGTATTTAACTGTGTTTGATAAGATTTTAATTGCACCCTTTCTTCACAAAATTCCTATAGAGACATGCCTCCATACAAAATTCTAAATTTCGGTAATAGGTTTGATACTTACTTATATTGTACCTAATACCATTATATGTCTTTTCAGAAACATCCCCACCTGTGTATCCTTGGATTTTATAGATGTTGGAATAAGTTTGAAATTGTTTTTTCTTAACACTTTTTAAAATACACTAAAATTTTTTTTTTTTTTTTTTTGTAAAAAAAAAGTTGTAATGGATGTTTTATTTTTGGTTTTTTTTTCTGTTTTAAAAGAAAAAACAAGCCCACGCCTCTTTCCCCTTCAGATACCGCACGCGCTGGGGTCCATTTTCACCGACTACGAAAGCAATTACGATTGCAAGTCATATCGGCACTTATATTAATTATTTGATGTTAGATAATAATACAAAAAATGTTGGTTGAATTTGGTTTTACCGTAGCCTTATACAAAAAAATACACAATCTGCACCCTTTTTAAGAACCAATTCTAAAGAAATCCTCATTTTTCAGAATTACATAAAACGTTTGTTTACCTGGTTTTTAGAAGATTTTAATTCTACCCTTTTATAATAAAAGTTCCAATTATGTAGATTATCGCTGACTTTAAGTGACTTACAGGATTATTTTATTTCTTGGAAAATTAGCAGGTAGAATAAAGTAAGAATGCATTCTACCTTTTTTTAAGTACCTGTGCTAGTTGCACAAAAAATTATTAGTATAAATCAAGGTGTAAAGTTGCGAAAAAATAACACTTTATAATGTCAGATAATAATAGTATTTGTGTTATTTGTGATCAGTGTATACAAAAAAAAGATGGTGTACTTGTGAAAAGGGGTATTGATACCTTAATTGAAGCAAAAAACTATCATTTAAGCAAATAAAATATTGATAAAAATGTATATATAACTGAAGTATGTTCTTTTTCATTTTTTTCAACAAATATTTTTTTTCAGAAATGTCCGCAGAAGGAACCTGCAAAATATCGTAAAAGACGCAATATACAATTTTTAACAAAATTAAATATTTCTTTTAGTGTTATTCAGTACCGTTAGCTATTCAATTTCAATAGTAAATATTGTAAGAAAAATGAACATTATCTTTTTTTTTTTCAACTTTCAAAGACGATTTTTCCAACTTTACGGTTCCTTATGAAAAAATAAATTACATTTTCTTAAACTGAGTTAAATTGGTCATCATTTGAAATATTTTGAATCTTTGTTAAATGTACCGTTGGATTTTTTTTTTCTTTTTTTTAGTTAGAACTCAAATATTTTCTAACACGTTTCATGATGGATTAAGTTCAAAATTTTCCAAATAGTGTGTTATAAAAACTGTTGTTATACCACATATTACGGAAAATATAATAAAGAACAAATAAATACTGCATTTAGTTTAATTGGGTCCCGTTAAATACTCCATTTTAACAAAATACACTTAAACAAAATGAAAAAAAAAATCATTTTCTTCAATTTGTATACAAATTTGACAAATTTAGTGCTACTTTATAAAACAAGTTAACATACAATCTTAAGAACCATTTATTGCTGCATAATTTAAAATAGTTTTGAAGTTCAAAAACTGTACCGTTATATTTTTTTAAGAAAAATCATTTTTTTTTTCATGGTTGTCTCTTGAATAAATTGAAAATATTTTGAGAATGGTAATTATTTTATCTGTAACCCCACATTTTAAACAATGCGAAATCGAATAATAAACAAAATAAATTACTTTTTTTTTTATAAACATTTTTTGACTGTTAACTTGGAACGATAAGAACTGTAAAAAAAAAATTGCAAAATTTTTACTTCTTTAACGTTTAATAAAATTTTTACCAAGTTTAAGACACTTTAAAAAAAAAACAAAATTCTTTTATCTTATGTCAAATATAATTTTGCGTAGTTTGATGTATTTTTCAAGTTTTTTGGATGCGCCGTTATATTTTTTTTTTTTGTAAAAACTGCAAAAATTCAGTTTACATTTTCACTTTTTCAACGCTTACTAAATTTTTTTTTAAATTTAAGGTCGTAATATACAAAAAAAAAATGTATACAGTTTTATGCTTTAGTAAATTTTGGATCATATGAATTTTTTTCAGCTTTCTGAAATGACCCGTTATTTTTTTTCTCAAATACTCCTTTTAAATAGCTCTACAACCCATCAAAATCATAAAGCTATTACCAAAATTTAGGATTTTTGCACAAAATTCCTGGGCTATAAGTAATTTTTTTTTTCGTTTTCGAAAAAGATGTATTGTTAATGTTTTCATAATTAATAGTTTTTTTTTTTTTTCTATTTTTTAATGTTATCTTTATTTTTGTGAAATAAGACTGAATTTATCTTTATTTATTTATTTATAAAAATAAGATAAAATAATGGTTTTAAGTGCAAATTTTCCTTTTTTTAGTGCATATTTTAAGCGCATATTTTCGATTTTTAAGTACATGAGAACCCCAGCTCTGATTATTACTAAATTAATTTATTATTCTCATTTCATTAAATACATTTAAGTTTTGTTGTACAAAATAAGAATTAAAATAATGTCGAGGTAAATGTAATAAAAATTGAAAAATGGCTTACTTTCAACGACCGTATCTTGGTTTACTTTTGTTAAAAACACTTTTTAAAATAGGTCACTTTAAAGAAAATTTTATTATCTTTCTTTTATGTGGACCAATTTTTATACATATATATCTCTGCTGGGAAAAGAGTTATAGGCAAATAAGTAAAAGAAAAAATAAAAAAAATCGTTTTTTTTAATTTATTTTTTTATTTTGGTTTTCTCAACTCCAATGTGCAATTGAATGATGACAAAAAACCATGGAACGTCTTAGTTCCATTCTATATGACATAATCAATAGCCTATTGGTGGCTTCCTGTAATATGACATATAATTTCATCACGCTATAGCCGGTGCATTTTTTCGCCAATTTAAGTCATGAAGGTGTCAAACTTGTAGAAAATTTAATGTTCTTTAAGCAAAAGCTTAGGTTTTCTACAATTACAGGCATAGTTTTTGAGTTACAAGCAATAATCTAACGAGAGAACTGTGTTTTCCAAAAAGTACGAAATGTTGGTCTTTTTTCAGCGTACTCTAGTAGCCAAACCGTTAATTCTACAAAAAAAAGTGTAGTCTATTTTTGTAGTAAATTTTATGTTTTATAAAGTGTAGAAGGTAATTTTATCTAAAAAGTGTATATTTTGTTGACTTTTTGGCAAAAAACTGAAAAAACGTCGAACATTTTGAGGTTTTTTGATATTTTCGCTGTGAAGCCATATCCGTAGGAACTAGCAAAGTTGAAATTCGGATTCAGCGACCCCTAAAAAATAAAAAAAACAAGTGAGAAAAAACCTTCTATATTTTTTTCCTGAAACTGGCACTCCTGATTTTGAAAATTAATATTTCAAAATCTGTTCATTAAAAGAACTTTATTTATTAAGCTGTGTTTTTTGAAAGAGTGACTAGCAACTCAGTAAACGTTTTACACGAAAAACACAAACAAAATTCTCTATAATAATTTGTTTTGTTATTGTTTTAGGTGTAAACATTTTGCTGAGTTGCTAGTCACTCTCTCAAAAAACACGGCTTTAAAAAGAAAATGAAAGAAGGGATTTCTGACCTTACATAAAAAACTAAAAGGGAATTTTAAATTTTACCGTTGTTTTTTAATAATTTGTTCTATCCGTTTTAAACCCTTCGGGTTCTTAAACGGCCTGGTGAATGCCACACGCAATCGGTGTTGGACATACGGATTTGTAATGAGGGGCTCAATATCTAGGGACGGATAAGCAAATTTTTTGGTTCATACAATCAATACTGTGGTGAATATTCCCAGTTATGTAAACAACCACACATTAGTACAACTTTCCGCGCCATCTATGAGTGAAATAAATAATTAAATCCATCACGGTTGGTGTACAGCCTCGTTTGTACTGGAATAATTGACGAAACCTTTTTGGAAAGCACCTTCTAGCAGACCCTAGAAAATTCTAGAACCCTTTATTTTCGGTTATAAATACAGGGGCACCAGTCCGAAAGCGGCAGTTTGATTTTGAAAGTGAATGAATAAATGTCAGTGTGAATAAAGAGTTGCATACTTGTGCTTGGTTATAATAAAAGTATTAGAAGAAAAAGTATTTGAAATAAAAAGCGTTTTATTTTTTGAATTAATTGCAGTTTCAGTTTGAATAAAGGAAATAAGTTTTATTTGCGAACCCTTAGTAAAATATAACATTAGTGTCAGAAAAAGTGGAATAAAACTTATGCAATCTGTGAATTCAGATAATTGATGGTGAAAAATTGATAAAGTGTGTAGATTAGTGAACAAATATGAAAGGTGTTTGTGAAAAGTGACACACAAAAATATAAGAACAAAATAGAAAACAAAAAATGGGTAAAATTGTGAATGCATTGAATTGTGTTGAACTTAAAGCAGGACTAAACAGACGAAGTCTTCCTACTACTGGAACGAAAAATGACCTCATTATCCGTCTGCAGGAAGATTTAAGGCAACACGATGAAAATCCAGACACGTTTCTATTTGAGATTGAGATGCAAGAAGAGCAAGTAAGTACAACCTTAGACATGACCAAAATAATGGCTCAGCTGTTCGCCCAGTTTGCAGACCAACGAAAGGAGCAGAAGAATGAACAAAAGAATCTGCTTGTACGATTAGAAGAACAGCAAAATGAACAAAAGAATCTTTTTGGGAAATTTGAAGAACAACGCAACGAGCAAAAGAATTTACTGGAAAAAACAGAAAATAATCTTCTCGAACGATTTGAAGAACAGAAACACGTCCTCGAAGGTAAACTAGATGCCTTTGAGAACAAGTTTGTTGCCCTTGACGATCGTGTTGAAAAACAATTTTCGTGAGTGGAAGCAAAATTCGAGAAGGTCGAAGATAAAATTCAGAGCATTACCAATGAGTTAGAAAAAGTTAGAAAAATGAAGGTTCGAGAAGGTAATGCAGATTTTCCAAAGAGAAAAGAAATGCATCCACCAACTTTTGATGGACAAACTTCTTGGTCGATCTACAAGAAGCAGTTTGAGGCAGCTGCAGCAACAAACGGCTGGGATGACGAAGACAAGTTAATTGCCCTGACGCTTGCCCTTAGAGGTTCTGCTGCTGAACTTTTGCAAACCATACCAGCAGACCAGAACGGCAACTTCAGTGTTCTTGTTCAGGCCATTGACAAACGCTTCGGCGATAGCCATATGCAAGAAGTCTTTCGCGTCCAGCTCAATACCAGAGTCCAGAAAAGAGGTGAAAGTCTGCAACAACTCCAAGCAGACATTGAACAGTTGGCACACCTAGCATACCCGACTGCAGGAGATGAAATTACCAACCAGCTAGCAACGGAGGCTTTTGTTCGTGCAGTTTCCGACATCAACCTACAGCGAGCAATTCGAACTGCTGGAAAACGCACGCTTTCTGAAGCATTAGCGTTCGCTCTGACTATGGAAGCATCAGAACAGGCTTCCTTAGGAGTTCATCGGGTAAGAGAACTTGAAGTTGAGGAATGTTCTTGCCAGAGAGCTGAATTCCATAGAAGTCAGCGAGAAGGACCTGCTCGATGCTGGAATTGCAACAAAACCGGACATCTCCAGCGCCAGTGCAGATTGCCACCAAGAAGAGTCGCCTGTCAACATTGTGGAAACAGGAATAATACCCGCGAACAGGCGAGCAATTACATCAACGCTCCTGCTCGCCCTGATTCCCAGTCAGGAAACGAGTAAGAACCACCATCCAAGTCTCACAGACTAAAGGAAACAATAAAAGTCTGACAGTGGATGCAACATTAAATGGCAAGAAACGGTTGGCTACAATTGACACCGGTGCCATAGCCTCCATTGTAAGAAAATACTTGGTCAAGATGTTATGGCTACATAACACCAATAGCTACCGTCTGAAAACTGCGACAGGTGAGGCGGCAAGAATATATGGAGAAGTTCGTCTGAAGATCTGTTTGGCAGAACTAGAGTTTTCGCACCTATTTTTGGTAGCAGACATATGTGATGAGTGCATAATTGGAATCGACTTTATGAAAGAGCACGGAGTGATTCTGGATATCGGTAAGCAAGTGCTGAAGTACCAAAATATAGAGATTCCTATGGTTTATGGCAACGAAAACTCACCAACTCTAAGAACTGTCATCAAAGAAGACATATGCTTGCCTGCTTCTTCAGAAGTGTTTGTTTGGACGAAAATAGAGGGCGATCTAGGAAGCCATCGATACCTCAACCAGAGTCTGAGCAATCTTCCCAAAACACCATCTTAGGGAAGACTCTTGTGGAACCAAAGAACAACATGGTACCCGTACGAATTCTGAACATCAAACCGTACGAGGTCAAGCTCAAGAAAGGAGAAGTAATTGGAAAATGCGAATGACCGCAATTACTAAAATCACAGAAATGAACGCAGAAGAACCAATGGACCCCGGAAAATTGAGCTCCATGAAAGCCAAAATTCTCAAGCCATCCAATCTAAGTCAACATCAGCGTAGTATTGCTGGAAGCCTTCTTCATGAGTACGCTGATATATTTTCTTCACCGAGTGGGCAGTATGGTCGAACATAACTGGTACAGCATCGAATCGACACAGGTGATGCGAAACCGATTCGATAACCAGCAAGACGTCATTAGCCAAACAAACCGAAGTTGAAGAAATGATATCGACAATGAAGAAAGATGGGGCAATCGAAAATTCCAAAAGCCCTTGGGCGTCACCAGTGGTTCTTGTCAAAAAGAAGCACCCGATGTTGTGTGGACTACCGTAGGCTGAACGATGTAACAAAGAAAGACAGCTACCCTCTGCCCAGAACCAGCGATACATTGGATGCAATGGAAGGAGCTCAATGGTTCTCGACGTTAGATTTAAAGAGTGGCTACTGGCAGGTAGAAATCCATCCAGAAGATCGAGAGAAGACAGCTTTCTCAACTGGAAATGGTCTGTGGCAGTTTAAAGTGATGCCATTCGGACTGTGCAACGCTCCGGCAACGTTTGAGCGTCTCCAAGGCCTTACTTGGAAATCATGCCTTGTATATTTGGACGATGTCATCGTTTATGGAAAAACTTTTGACGAACATTGTGAAAACCTTAAAGCTGTATTTCAGAGGCTTCGAGAAGCACACTTAAAATTAAATCCAGATAAATGTGCGCTTTTCTAGACCGAAGTTAAATACCTGGGACATATCATCTCATCCCAAGGAGTAAAGACTGATCCTGAGAAAGTTGACACTGTGAAGAATTGGCCAGCACCACAGGATAAACACCAACTCCGTAGCTTTCTTGGTCTAGCCACATATTATCGCCGCTTAGTAAAAGACTTTGCTGGAATCGCTAAAAGCTTACATCAGCTTACTGAAAAGGGGAAGCCGTTCAAATGGTCAGGTGAGTGCGAGAAAAGTTTTCAGGAACTCAAGCTACGTTTGTGTAATGCTCCTGTGCTGACCTATCCGACTCCAGGCAAACCTTTCATCATCGACACCGATGCCAGTAATGTTGGAATTGGAGCTGTATTGTCGCAAGTCCATGACGGACAAGAAAAAGTCGTCGCCTACTACAGCAAGGTACTCTCGAGGCCAGAGCGGAATTATTGCGTGACCAGAAGGAAACTCCTAGCATTGATTTTGGCAACTAAGCACTTCCATAAGTACATCTATGGGCAGAAGATCCTCCTTCGAACAGATCATGGTGCGCTTAATTGGCTTCTGAACTTCAAAAATCTAGCAGGTCAAGTAGCAAGATGGATCGAGATACTGCAGACATACGACTACGAAATTCAACATCGAAGAGGAAAGCTACACTCAAACGCAGGTGGATTGCCTCGACGACCGTGTAAACAAGACTGTAAGCATTGCACGCGTCAAGAAGAAAAGGAAGCTGTTGCCATCCAACGAATAAATGCGGGTGGCAATGGCACAGTGGATATAGTGTTTGACTGCTAACCTGGACGTGTGGGTTCGATCCCTAGTCTAGGTAGCATTCTTTTCTTTATTCCCCAACTTCAACTGGATGCCACCCGTGGAATTTCATGAAATAATTAACATCTAATTCTCAATCCACTGTGCCAACAAAATCTTTCCTTTCCTTCTATTCCTTCTAACTAGTGCCGTGCATTGCATTTAAAAGACCTGAGGTCTTACAGGCACAAAGTTAAAATTATTATTAAATAAAAAAAATTATTATTAAATAAGAGCCGATCCCATTTACGGTTGGAGCAATGAAGAACTGAGGACTGCCCAACAAGAAGACTCGGATATAGAACCCATTCTTGCATGGAAGGAACACGGAGAAAAACCAGAATGGGGTGACATCTGCGATAGAAGTCCAGCTCTCAAAGCATATTGGGCACAGTGGGACTCACTTCATGTGCAAGATGGGAATCTGCAGATGGCAAGTCTTATCTGATGCAGTTGATAGTGCCTAGGTCAATGGTTAATGACGTTCTTCGAAAGATGCATGATGGAGCATCTGGAGGTCATTTTGGAGTCAATAAAACGCTGGAGAAGATGCGACAACGGTTCTACTAGCTACATGCAACAGATGATGTCGAAAAGTGGTGCCGAAAATGTGATACTTGTGCTGCTACCAAGGGACTAGGTAGAAGGCTTCAAAGTAAAATGCAACAATACAATGTGGGCATACCTTTCGAAAGAATAGCAGTAGATGTCGCAGGTCCGTTTCCGGAGACCAACAGCGGAAAGCGATACATCCTTGTATTCATGGATTACTTCAGCAAGTGGCCTGAGGCATTTGCCATCCCAAATCAAGAAACTAAAACAGTTGTTGATCAGATAATCTACAATTGGGTGAGCAGGTTCGGCGTACCTTTGGAACTGCATTCTGGCCAAGGAAGGAACTTCGAATCTAAAATCTTTCAGGAGGTTTGCTCTTTCCTTGGCATCAAGAAGACGAGGACAACACACCGCTTCATCCACAATCTGATGGGATGGTAGAACGATTCAACAGGACTCTTAAAGAACATCTGTCCTAGGTTGTAGGTGACTACCAACGAGACTGGGACCGCCATATTCCATTGTTCTTGATGGCCTATCGAAGTGCGGTTCATAGTTCAATAGGACATACACCATCGGAGATCCTGTTTGGCACAACAATACGGCTGCCCAGTGAAGTCAAATTTGGATGCCATACCATGGAACCGGAAAGGTCAGTTGAATATGTGGATAACCTCAAAGAAAGACTCATTGACATTCATCAACGGACAAGGAAAAACATAAAAACCGCTAGTGATAGGATGAAAACACGGTACGACCGACGCCCGTGCAACAACGATGGGATTCCAAGAAGGAGACCTGGTGTGGTTTTACAATCCTCACCGACAAAAGGGACTGTCACCAAAACTTCAACAAAACTGGGAAGGCCCATATACCGTTGTGCAGCGAATCAATGATGTGGTTTACCGCATTCAGAGAGGAGTAAGGGATAAGCTTAAAGTAGTACACTGCGACCGTTTACATCGTTATAACGGTGGGAATAATGGATTAAATCGGGACGATCAATCCTCTGACAACAACAATTGAGCTCTTCAGTAAGAATTGTTGTTGCCTTTCTTAGACACATGTTTTTAGTCGATGGCTACCGACGTATTTATAAAATAAGCTGCACTGATGTGCTGCAAATTATATAAAAATAACAAAAACAATTTTATCTATTGTTATTGTTTATCTTCTTCTTATTAATATGCTAGACCACGGGCAATTACAACAACTAACTGGGTGCAAGAATTTAACCAAATTCCCCTGGAAATTATAAAATTTGCAGCACATCAGTGTAGCTTATTTTATAAATACGTCGGTAGCCATCGGCTTAAAACATGTGTCTAAGAAAGGCAACAACAATTCCTACTGAAGAGCTCAATTGTTGTTGTCAGAGCGAAACACATCTGCACTATAGGTCGCAAAAACCTTTCAAATTAATATTTTATATTAAAAAGTGCACTTAACAAAAAAAAAACAAAAACAATTTTTTCTATTGTTATTGTTTATCTTCTTCTTATTAATATGCCAGACCACGGGCAATTACAACAACTATCTGGGTGCAAGAATTTAACCAAATTCCCCTGGAAATTATATAATTTGCAGCACATCAGTGCAGCTTATTTTATAAATACGTCGGTAGCCATCGACTAAAAACATGTGTCTAAGAAAGGAAACAACAATTCTTACTGAAGAGCTCAATTGTTGTTATCAGAGCGAAACACATATGCACTATAGGTCGCAAAAACCTTTCAAATTAATATTTCATATTAAAAAGTGCACTTAACAAAAAAAAAAACAAAAACAATTTTTTCTATGGTTATTGTTTATCTTCTTCTGATTTTTGAAAATCAAAGCTATTGTTTTCATTTTCAGTAGTGAATATTTATATTTAACTATTTACTTAATTATATTTTACTAATTTTTCGTGCAACTTCAATTCGAATAAGAACTAGCGGAAATAAAAACTTTGATAGGAATAAAATAAATTCTGAATAAAATTTAAAAAAAATGACCAAGCGAATCCAAAAATTTTGTCCTCAGTATTTTGACAGCTTAACTGAGTTTTTTGTACAGGCAACTGGAGATTGCTGTATGCTGTTACTGAGGCCCTCCGAAACAAAAAATGTTACATTCAGGAATAAAAATGAAGAGCTAATAACGGTTCGTTCGACTCAGTTGTTTATTTTACTTTCGCTTGGAACTAAAAATGAAGTAACCTTGCAAATACCAAAAAAGTGTTTTCCTCTCAAATTTGTTATTTTTTTTGTATATCTCATTTCATTTTGAATTGGCTTAGGCAGTTTAATACTTGTTTTCTCTTTTTATGTTCATACTAAAGATTTTCAAAGCTTTTGAAACGGATTCCAATAGAGTGCGTTTTTTCAAATCTTTACCTATTTCCGTACAAATTTTTGTTTGAAATTATTATCATATTTCGAAATACATAATTATTTTCAATGAAATTGCCTAACTTGGCGTAGTAAAAATGTAGTATTACATTCGTAATCTGCAATTTCACGGCGGCTTGTGATTCTTGAAATTAAATGAGTTATGGTAAGAAAACTTCCAGGATATTTTTTTAAAAAAAAAGCCCACGCCTCTTTCCCCCCCAGATACCGCACGCGCTGGGGTCCATTTTCACCGAGTACGACAGCAATTACGATTGCAAGTCATATCGGCACTTATATTAATTATATGAATTTAGATAATAATATAAAAAAAAAATCGTTACTTAGTTATGTTTAACAATAACACAGCAACTTGTCTTACAGCGAAACGAGTAGGTATCAACGGAAGTTAAAAGAGATTAGGTCTGCTTAATGCAAGCAGTTGAAAAATTTAAAATTGAGAAAAAAAAAAACTATTTAAAAAATAAGGATTATGAAATCAAAAAATCAAAATTATGTTTAGTTTACGTTATATTTAGTTTATAAACAAAATGCAACATTAAGAATAAAACAAAAAATTAAACCGATCACGACAGTGGAGCACTGGTTCGAAATAACTTTTTAAGTCCTATTTTACACATGTTAAAATCAATTGAGGAAACATTTAAATTATAGAGTTTACTCATTCGGTTAAGAGGTTCATGCATGCCATAATTAGTTCTATGAAAATTTACGTGAAAAAGTTCAAATTCTCGCAGGTGGTGAGAACCCCCGCGGTAGTTCAAGCCAATACAGGATAGCAAATCAGGAGCATCAATTTGACCAGTAATAAGTTGATGAATAAATATTAAATCATTATTAACCCGTCTCTGATATAAAGTTTGGACCTGCAGAAGCTGGATTCTATGTTCATATGGTGGCAGATTATATGGATCAGTCCAGGGTAACCCTTTTAAAGCAAATCGAATGAAGTTATGCTGTATTGCCTCAATACGGTGTTTATGAATAACGTAAAAAGGAGACCAAACTTGTGAGGCATACTCAAGATGGGGTCGTACATAGCAATTGTATAAGGAGAGGGTGACATACGGATCGTTAAATTCCTTAGCCCACCGTTTTATAAAACCAAGCATGGAACTTGCTTTTTTTACAATGTAATTAATATGCTCTGTGAATTCTAGATTAGAATTAAAGTGAACACCAAGGTCTTTGAAGCTTAGAACACGAAATAGTGAGTGCTGTGAAATGGAATAATCAAAAGCACTCGGTACTCGTTTTCTAGAAAAAGTAATAGTTTGGCATTTAACTGGGTTAAGAGAAAGACTGTTTTTGTCACACCAAACATTAAAATTGTCAATATCTGCTTGCAAGAGAATGCGATCACTGTTAGATTTTACTGTTTTAAAAATTTTCATATCATCAGCATATATAAGAATATCACTATAGTGTATACATGATTTAATATCATTTATAGCCAGAATGAAAAGAAGTGGGCCAAGATGACTTCCTTGAGGTACACCCGAGTGAGCATTGAATGAATCTGAAATACAGTTTCTAAATTTCACCTAGTAAGATCTATTTTCAAGGTATGACCTTATCCATTCTATAACAATATTCGGAAAACCAAAAGCTTGGAGTTTAAATATAATAATGTTGTGACTTAGTTGATCGAATGCTTTTGAAAAATCAGTGTATATGCAATCCACTTCACTTCCATTTTCCAATGCATTAGAACATTTGTGCAAGAAAGTAAGGAGGATATGAACGATTTTAAATTATTTTAACTTATTTTTAACAAAGGTGCTGTATTATAGTATAGTTAATAAGACTTCTTCCTTTTTCGTTTATAAACGCACAGTTAAATATGAAGAAAAAACAATATATAAGGCACTTGACTTTTTACACATATTAGTTTGTTATTTTTTTTTTTGGCATGACCACCCCCCAAGAAGTAAAGCTATATTCGCCTCTGAAACTCAGGGTTGCCGGACTTTAATGTTTATCTTTGCGTCAGAGAAAACATGTATGTAGGTACTACTCTGACTCTCTGTCTATACATTTGTTTCCTTTGGAATATGTTAACAAAATTATCATTTTCACAGTGTTTTGTCAAAAACCTTCTTGAAACCTCCTTAATAGCCCGGTCAACGAAGACTCAAAATTATAAAATAAATGCAAAAAACAGTGCTCTCTAGATTATTTTTGTAATGGTAGGGGTTCCCCCCAGGTATAACATACCCAAAGTCCCCAGGGCCTCGAGCTAAACTCAGGAGGGGGGGTTTAAGGTACCCCTTTTTAGATTTTCGTGAATATTTCCACAACATAGCATGCTAGTGGAAAAGTATATACTACAATATTAGAGACAATTAAATTGTCTATAAAGAAATATGTTAATATTTTTGCTAGGATCAATAATAAGGGAGATGCGGGGGGTAGAAAAATCAACAAATCTTAAAAACATGTTATTGTCTTAGATATTGAATGTTTGCTGACCAATTTACCTGGAAAAAAACAAAATTGTAAATACACATTAATTCCTTGTTATTTCATCATGTCGTGAGGCTGAGAGTGAAGTTAGAAATTCCTTTTTTTCTATACATCCGAAACTATATGAAAAAGTTGATGTATGCTATATGTATGTATATATGTGTAATGTCTAAGTGAATAGACGTGTTGATTGTCTCGTCCGGCAAATTTATATAGTTTATTAATTTCCTTGCTCAAATACCTACCAAGAGCTAGAAATAAGTCGTGAACCAAAATTGTTCGTTAATATTGTTCAACTTACGAATAAACAACGTTTTTAATTTAATTTTACTATTAAATATTACAACGCTAATTGAACCACACTTTTTTTTCTCGTTCTTCATTTTCCTCTCTTGTGAGTAAAACCGTAAATAATATACTCGTTATAAATCATGAACAAAACACCTAACGCGAGAACACCGACATCAGGTTTATCTTTGGCATCAGTTACGGGAAAACCTGCAAAAGCTTCACCAAAATCACAAACTGGCAATAAATCTACACCTGCGTCAACGATAACTTTCGCAGAGTTTGATTATCGAATTGTTAAGCTCACTGATGAAATTGTAAGTCGAATTGCCACTGAGGTTAATCTTCTGAGAGATCAATTGAGTAAAAGCATCGCGATCATGGAGAATAATCTGTCATCACAAGTAAAAGCAGTTGAAACATCCATACAAGACTTACGATCTCGACAGGACAAAATAGAAGAGCGCATAAAAGACTATGAAGTTACTCATACAATGTTACAAGGGCATGTGGAAGCGGTAAAAAAGCAAATTCAGGGTTCACAAGCTGTTGAAGGGGAAATGACTGACCTACTGAAGCGATGTGATGAGTTTAAGCGCCGAGAGGTGGCATCCGATGCCATAATCTTTGGTGTTCCGGAGCTACCGAACGAGAACCTAAAGTCCGCTTTCAATCATCTCTGTCATAACATTGACTGCCCACCACCGACTGTCAAAGCCATCTTTCGTACGAAACGCCAACAAACATCAAGCTCGTTTTCAAGTGCAGCTAAAGCTGACTCTCCCATTATTGTCAAATTTGGCTGCTCACATGATAGAAATACCGTTCTGCATGCAATTTCTCAATTTTGTAAGAACAAAAGAAAGTTGTGCATTCGAGATGTGGGTATCAATACAACTAAAAACATTAACATTTTTGTGTATGGAAGCTTAACTAGCAAAAATCGCTCTTTTTACCAACAAGCTAGTCGTCTCAAGCGAAACAAGCAGCTATTTTCTGTATACACACGTTCTGGTTGTGTCTATGTCAAGGAGAACGAATTCACTCAGGGTATTCTTATAGGGAGCGACAGAGTAATGAACGCATTAGCCATGAGATGTCAATTGAATGCAGTAAAAGAAGCACCTGAACAACAACAACAAGCTAACTAAATATAATATTGGTACTTTTATTTCTAGGTAGTTTTACTTTATTTTCTTTTTCTTTGTTTTTTTGTTTTTTATTTTCTTTTTTTTTAATTTTTGTAATCTATAATTTCTCTTATTTTGTTTTACTTTCTTCTATGACTATGATACATTTTCAATTTTGCTCTATTTTCGGGGATGCTCTACAACTTTATCTTTTCGTGTTATTCCTTTCTCCGAGGAAATATATTTTTATTTTCAAAGCGGAGGTGGTTCTGATGGTGGTGGAGGTAATGATGTTCTGCAAACGATGGTAAGAGTTTTTTGTAGTCAAAATCAGGGACTTAAAGTTTGCCATGTGAACGCTCAAAGTTTACATGGGAAAATTGACGAGTTTAGATATGTTTTTCGTGATTCAAAGGTTGCAATCTGCGTGTCGGAAACCTGGTTTCATTTCGAAGTTAATGATGCAGTGTATGGTTTGATGGGTTACAAGCTTTTTCGTTCTGATAGGAGGGGGAGGTCTGGCGGTGGCGTTGCAATATACGTAAAAGAAAGTCTTATTTGTAAGCAAAGATGTATAGCGATTGTTGGGTCTGTAGTTGATTACATTTTTGTAGACATTGTGTCAGGTTCAAGTAATTGTCTTCTGGGAGTGTTATACCGACCAAATAGAAATATTAATATAGAACTCATAAGTACTTTGATTGAAGAAACAACAATCACTTCTACGAATGTTATTTTGTGTGGAGACTTCAACAGTAATATCTTAGCTGAAAGTTGCCTTACTGATACTTTTCATATGTTTGATTTGCACCCAGTTAATACTAGTTGTCCTACACATTTTACGAGTAGCTCTAGTACATTGCTAGATTTATTTTTTGTAAATAGTATGGAAAGAATCCTTTTTTATAATCAAGTTTCTGCTCCAGCCTTTTCCAAGCATGACTTAATATTTTTAACTTATGACTTCGATATCCATGAACATCCATGCGCAACAACTTATACATATAGAGACTTTAAAAATGTAAATAGCATTGCACTTGAGCAGCATATAAACAGCTTTTCTTGGCATCTGGTTTACTCAATGCCTTCACCCTATGATCAAGTCGAGTTTTTAAACAAGAACATTGCAATTATGAAATCAGAGAATGAATGGCTCAACGGGATGCAGCTTACAGTAGATGGAAACGATTTCGAATAGATGCACTTTATCAAATGTTCAAACCTCTACGTAATTCTGTTGTTCGAAAAATAAGAGAGTCTAAACAACTATTTTATTCAACTCATCTTAAAACGAATAGTAACGGTCGAAAATTATGGAATAATCTTAGAGATTTGGGCATTGGGAAGCAAAAACTTAGTAGTCCTGCTTGTGCTGATCCCAATGAACTAAACCGCCAATTTGTTTCTTTACCCTATCCTGCTGCTACTGTATTATATGATAACAGCTTCCACGATAATCTTCCTACCTCATCAGATATACAATTTTCCTTTATTAGAATTGATAATACGGATTTCGTAGAGAGTGTTTTGTCTGTTAAATCAGATGCTGTTGGATGCGATGGAATATACCCAGTTTTTGTCAAAGCCATCTTGCCATTGCTGTTGGATTATTTCACACATGTTATAAATACAGTTTTAATGACAGGAATTTTCCCACAGCAATGGAAAATGGCAAACATAATACCAATTCCAAAGAACTCAACAGGTAAAGAATTTAGACCAATATCAATCCTACCTTTTATGTCCAAAGTTTGCGAGCGTGTAATGCATAAACAGATAAATAATTTCTTAATATCGAACAACTTGCTAGTTCCTTTTCAGTCTGGTTTTCGGGCAAAAAACAGTTGCACAACAGCCTTGTTAAGCGTTGTTGAGGATATAAGAGAAAAGTAGACGAGAATTATGTTACGTTTCTGGTACTTTTGGATTTTTCAAAAGCGTTTGACATGGTTGACCATTCTGTCCTTATTAAAAAACTTCGTAGTCGTTTCAACTTTTCTTTATTCGCTACAAGACTTATCTTGTCATATTTAAGTGAGAGGAAACAAGCAGTGACTATTGGGAATGTTTCATCAGATTTTGTTTGCCTGACCCGAGGTGTTCCTCAAGGGTCTATACTGGGACCACTGTTGTTCTCAATATACGTAAATGACATTGTATCGAGTATACTTTATTCTTCAAAACGCCTCTATGCAGACGATATTCAAATCTATCACAGTTGTCCACTTGGTCTTATAGAAAATTGTGCTTATGAAGTTAATAAAGACTTAACACAAATTTCGTACTGGGCTGTCGAAACGGATTATCATTGAATCCAAGTAAATGCAAATGTTTACTTATTTCAAAAAATAAAATTGATTCATCATATTTCCCACCTATACTACTTAACAACTCTCCCATCAACTTTGTTGAATCTGCAAAAAACCTTGGTGTTATGTTCAACCAAACACTTTCGTGGAGTAACCACATCAATTGGATTGTAGGGAAAGCGTACGGAATTCTCCGAACATTATGGATAGCTCAACAATTCACACCAAGAAAGACTCGATTAATTCTAGCTAAATCCTTGGTTATTCCTGTGCTAATTTATGGATGTGCAATTTATCACAACTGCGATAGCAACAGTAAGAGAAAACTTAAAACCGCGTTCAACAGTACTTTACGCTATGTATATAACCTCAGGAGGTATGACCATATATCTCACCTGTCAAAGAATTTGTTGAACATGACTTTTGAGAATTTTCTTAAGTTTAGGACACTTATTCTTCTTCAAAGCATAATACGAACAAAATAACCTGCTTGTCTTTATAATAAAATTAGATTTCCGGCATCTAACCGATCTTCAGTTCTAATTTTACCTCGATTCAATTATTTAATATCAGAAAGGCAGTTTTTCATTGCTGCTACCTGCCTTTGGAATACACTTCCGCGGTATCTTCGAGAAGTGAGTGACACGCATCGATTTAAGAGGGAATTGGGGTCATTTCTGGCAAATTAGAGCAACAATCATGTATCATCTTTTAAATTTCTTTTTATTAAATATTTTCTTTTTAATTTTATTTTTCAGTAATCTCAGTAGGTCTATCTTATATTTTTCTACATTAATTAAAAATTAAATTAAAATTTATAATACTATTTAAAGTTAAAATTAAAAATTAAATCTAAATTCAAACTTAAAATCAATATAGAGTCAAATCTAAAAACAAATAATTAAGTTCAAGTTGTAACTTGTTCATTTTATCTAAATATATTTTAAATTTAAGCAATATAATTATAAAATGTTTATTTCACTATTATCTATTACAGAATTATAAGTTATTTCTTATTGTGTTAGAGTATAATCAATAAAGATTAAAGATTAAAGATATGCTAAATTAGGCTTAATTTAATTAGCAAAAGTTCGTTTCGTACCGCGCCAAAAAATGAAACGTTTTTTTTTTAAAGGAGAACAATACAAATTGTTTCACAGGTTCAAAGAAATTATTCATTCATTAACCTCAAGTTCAAAGAAACACTACTATCACATACTACAAAGTATAATAATAACAAAAATTATATAAAAACAAATTGTCGTAACTTTCAATTTTTTCAAAACTAGGAGACATAGAACCATTTAGTTTTCAGTTTTCAATTAAGAATTAATAGGGGTAGTGAACAATAAAAGCCAATTCTGCATTTTATTTCACAATTTAAATAAAAAAAATAAAAAACGAATTTTTTTTTTTTAATTTTGAGTTTGAAAGTAATTTTTACAAAAACTGTGGACATCATTAACTTGATTTGAAAATAAAATAAGAGAACAGAATTCTGGCTTTCAAAAAAAGTTGTTGTAAGTGTTGCCGTCGTTCTTAAATATTTTTTTTTAACAAATGCCCCCCTCCTTTAAGGGGGGAAGAGAACCCCCTTCTACGGTAAAAATTGTTTGTATTGTTCTCCTTTAAAAAAAACGTCATCATTTTTTGGCGCCATACGAAACGAACTCTTGCTAATTAAATTTAGCTTAATTAAGCATACATCAACTTCTTCATATAGTTTTGGATGTATACAAAAAAAGGAAATTCTAACTTCACTCTCAGCCTTACCACATGATGAAATAACAAGGAATTAATGTGTTTTACCATTTTGTTTTTTCCAGGTAAATTGGTCAGCAAACAATTGATATCTAAAATCTAAGACAGTAACATGTTTTTTAAGATTTGTTGATTTTTCTACCTCCCACATCGCCCTTATTATTTATCCTGGCAAAAATATGAACATATTTCTTTATAGACAATTTAATTGTCTCTGATATTGTAGTATATACTTTTCCACTAGAATGCTAGGTTGTGGAAGTATTCACGAAAATCTAAAAAGGGGTACCTTTAACCCCCCCACCTCCTGAGTTTAGCTCGCGGTCCTTTGGGTATGTTATACCTGGGGGTAACCTCTACCATATAAAAAAATAATCCAGAGAGCACTATTTTTTGCAAGCTAAATTCCTTCGTTGACTGTACTATAAAACAATCAGCCCTATCGGGAATTCCTTGGGAAATAATTCTCCCACCGAATTTTATAGTTCCCGGGAACGCATTCCTCCTATCGGGAATTCCCCACGGAGTGCTTTTCCCTGGGAACAACTTTTACCAACATGAAAATGATTTATTCTGTGCAGTGTTTAATTTATAAACAAATTGATAGATAATGCAAATAATATGGTGTTTATTATTAATTGACGAGATAGAGCAAAGAGGACGAAATGAGCAGAGAACAATAAGGTGGGGTTAAAGGGATTTTATGCAAAACACCATTAAAATAATTAAACACTTATTTTTTCCACTCGGCAACTGATTTTACTGGAGGGCCAACACTCACTTTCAACGTTTTTCCAAAATGTTTGGACAATTTCTCCGGTCTATTTGTAGTAAATCGATTGGCAATATCGATTTTTTTTCCATTTAAGGCCGTGTGTCAATTGCGTTAAAATTTTGGTTAAATTTGATCCCAGTTAAATTTGATCCGTTTTTATAGGGGTGAATAAAATTGGAGGGTTTTGCCGTGTCAATTGCATTAAATGGAATATTTTAAAACACACGTTCCTTGCGATAAAGGAACCTATCTGAGACGGTGTCAACCTATCCAAAAATGTGCAGATACCTTGATTTGTTGTTGCAATTGCTTTTTTCAGAGGAATTACAACACAAATCTGTCCAAATCGCTTTGGATATGATCTTGAACGCGAAAATTGCATTTTGATAGTGCTGTCAGTATCATGCACCTAGTATACCTGGACTGCTAGTCGATCGTCATTCTCATTTGTTAAGCATGACACACAAGACGCAACATTTGGTTTGCATTAGAATAATTTTGCATTTGAGTGTGAATATGTTTCTTTATTCATTTTAGATATTCAAAATATTTGGAATAAGAATATTGTGTCTTCTTATTCAATAAAATACGATTTTTTATTTATTCCGAATAAGTGGAATGGATGCGGAGTCAAAAGAAAAAAAAACTAATTACTCATGTGGTCCCCCATCTAAGTACTAGCCGCGCCCGAAGATGCTTGATTTCGGTGATCGGACGAGAACCTTATTTTTTTTTAAAACCGATATTTTCGGCTACGTCTTTCGTCAAAAGGCAAGGCGAGAACGAAATCATGGTCGTCCTTTTTTTTTATAATTCATTTTTATTTTTCATTTTACTTATAACTATCTTAAAGCTAGACAAAAATTCATGAAAAACTAGCCTACTTATCATTATCTTAAAAATAACTTACTGGCCCTAAACGGGCGCTCTAAATTAAACAATAACTTAATGCTAATGCCTTTCGGCCTAAGAACTACTTAAATAATATCCTATCTTGGTTTTATTTTTTCCAAGAAAGATTTGCAAGAAAAACTTGGATTTTTTATCATTTTTTTTTTATATTTTTGTATAAAACTTACAAGCTTGGGTGTCGACTGACAGACAAGCAACTTCCAACCAAATTGACCACTTCGCGATCAGCCGGCGTTTTAGAAGCAGTCTCCAGGACGTCCGTAACAGAAGAGGTGCTGACATGGGAATGGCCCGGGACCACCATCTGATGGTTGCTACCGTAAGATTGCGTACAGCTGCAGTTCGTAGATCACAAGGAAACACTCGAATGCCCAAGTTTAATACAGATAGACTAAAGGATCCCGCAGTGCGCCAACAACTAGGGGACCACCTTTCACAAGGATTGAACGCAATCAGCAGCACGGAAACCCACATCCATCGAAAATCATTGGTGTGCTGTGAAAAATGTGTTCATATCCGGTGCTGAAAGTATAGTCGGCCGGGCGCAAGGGAGAAATAGTGCTTGGCTTTCCGACGAAACTTGGACAAGGATCGAAGAAAGGAAACACCTTAAAGCTCGCATCGCAGCTACCCCAGCAGCAGGGAGAAACGAGCTTGAGTCTACGTACCGCATGAAGATGAGGGAAGTTCACCGTAGTGTGCGACGTGATAAGCGTAACTACATCAACGCACTGGCTACAGAAGCAGAAGAAGCCGCTAGTAGGTGTGACAGTAGGACCGTCTACAGAATTACCAAAGAGCTCACTGGTGTCCAGAGCTCTAAACAACACCTGGTTAAAGACACAAACGGATCCCTGCTAATTTCGGATGAGGACCAGCTCATAAGGTGGAGGGAACACTTTTCTGCGGTTTTAAACCGCGTTTTCGCAAGTGAAGTGAACCCTATTCCCACTGAGCTACCCGAAGTAACAATTTCCCTAATACGCACCGTACCCCCCAGTAAAGAAGAAATTATCACCGCCATCAAAGCACTGAAGAACAACAAAGCGGTTGGACTTGATGGTATTCCTGCAGAGCTCTTAGGAGCAGCCCCATAGACATCGAGCGAGCTACTGCACCCACTTATTAAGAGAGCTTGGGAAACAGAGAGCTTTCCTCAAGAGTGGAAAAAAGGAATGATTGTCAAGCTTCCAAAGAAAGGAGATCTCACACAGTGCGAAAACTGGAGAGGAATATGCGTTCTGCCTGCAGTAGCCAAGTTAATAGCAAGGATAATATTGAACCGAATTAAAGACCACCTCGAAGACACACTCGACGCCGAACAAGCAGGTTTCCGCACTGGATCTTCCTGTGTGGATCACATCAACACCTTGCGGATCATCATCGAACAGTGCGTTGAATATCGATCACCACTTCACCTGCTGTTCATCGATTTTGAAAAGGCGTTCGACAGTGTCAATAGAGAATTTATTTGGCTTGCTTTGCACAGGAGGGGCATCCCAGATAAATTGATTGCTATTATCAAGGCTACATATGATGGATCCAGGTGTCACGTTTTGCACAAAGGTAGGCTGTCAGAGGAGTTTGAAATCCAAAGTGGAGTTAGGCAAGGCTGTATACTGTCACCAATACTGTTCCTGTTGGTGGTAAGTGACGTACTGCACGCAGCTTTGTCAAATGGAAATGGAGGAATTCAGTGGACTCTGCAATCTCACCTCAAACATCTGGACTACGCGGACGACGTATGCTTACTCTCTCATAGGATCATGGATCTCCATCAAATGACAACAAGGGTGGAGAGAGAAGCAGAAATCGTAGGGCTTAAGATCAACTCGGCAAAAACTAAAAGGATCAGCCTTGGAACTTCCTCATCAATCCAAGTAAATATTTCTGGACAACCCGTAGAGATGGTACAGGATTTCCAATATCTTGGGAGTATTGTCTCTACGGGTGGCGGAACTGAACTGGACGTAAACAGCCGAATCAGAAAAGCAAAGGCTGCGGTCGGAATGCTGTCCAAAATATGGAGAAACAACTCTTTTAGCTTAAAGACCAAGCTACGACTGTTCCGCTCCAATGTTGAATCCGTTCTGCTTTACGGCTGCAGCACTTGGAAAGTCACTGAAACTGTCACTAGAAAGCTGCAAACCTTCGTTAATAGATGTCTACGAAACATCTTGAGGATTTTCTGGCCCAACCGTATCTCCAATGCCGAACTTCATGCGAGAACGGGTCAGGAGCCCATAGACTCCATTATACGAAGAAGAAAGTGGCAGTGGATTGGCCATACGCTTCGAAAAGGCGATCGGTGCATTGCATCTCAAGCAATGCAGTGGAACCCGCTCACACAGGAGGGAAGACAAGTGGGCCGGCCTAGAAGTACATGGCGAAGAACGGTCGAACAGGAATCGGCACGACTGGGGAAAAGTTGGAGAGAGCTGAAATACATTTCAAGAATTCGTACACGATGGCGCGTAGGTGTAGTGGAGGCCCTATGTCCCGTAAGGGAAACATCACGGACGTAATAGGTCCGAGGACCTAAGTAAGTAAGTAATTAAAACTACTTAAAACTATACTTAAAACTACTATAAAACTACTTACAACAACCTTAAAACTAGAACAGCCACAGCAAGCATTTTTTTTGTTTGTAATTTTTTTTTTGTTTTGATTTTTTGATTTGATTCATGGTCGTCCCATTTATAGATACCAACACGGGGAAGCATTTTATATTGCCGTCTTTCAAGGGATAAATTTTCTTTCTCTGCATCATCTTCGCTGCTCCAAAAATATGACGCCCAATTCTCCCAGAAGTATGTAATTAGCACGAAACATTTTTTATTTTATTATTTCAATTAAAACAGAGCTCTATTTTTATTTAATTATTATTTATTTTAAGATTTTTTTTCCTTTCGAAGTCAAAAGCGAAAAGTTTACACAACTGAATATCGTGAATGAATAAACAAAAATGATGAAAATTCCCAAGTTTACTCGCTAATAACCTTTCCACACTAGCCCACTGTGTATTAATACACGTCAAATTGAAAGTGGGAAAGAATTCCACGCGACTGCAAAATTTGTGGGAATGAAATGACTTTTCATATTTTGCTTTCACACTTGCTTGTATTAATACATTACCTTAACCTAAGAAAATAGATAGAATGTGGGAGAGAATGTCAAGTCGTGTGGGATAGAATGTTGGGTTGTGTAGGCTGGGCTGTCAAATATTGTCCACACTATTCTACACAGTTTGTTTCCCACTTTTTTGACATGTATTAATACACAGTGAGCTAGTGTGGAAGGCCTTTAACTTCTACTATTTCGTTGATCAACTCAGTTGAAAACGTCAACTTCGAGTGTATAAAAACTATTTCTCAAGTTGACTGTAAAAATCGCAAAGTTATGTTCAACTTTGAGTGAATAAATTAGGCCTAAGTCGTTTTCAAATTGCCGCTAGTGTATCGATTTTTTTTAATAAAGGGAACCATCGTGGTGTTGGCTCCTAGCAGTCCAGGTATAATAGGTCGATCGTGTAAGTAATGTGCAAGAAGCTTAATATAAACGTCAAAATTTATCCACTGGTTAAAATTTAAAGACCCCTTTCACACAAAGAAACTGAGTTGCTGGCAACTGGGAGTTTGTAGGCGAGAAGGGCGTAAGAAGAAGAAAAAAAATCTCCCCTCTCACCCTTCTCTCCAACAAACTAGCTAGTTTCTGGCAACTCAGTTCCCTTGTGTGAAAGCGGTCAAAGGAGCTCCTGAGCAGGTTAAATTTTGACGACTGTATTCACCTCAGTAAAGTCAAAATTCAGCCATGGGATCAAATTTAACGCACTTCAAACGCAATTGACCACGGCCTAAGTTAATTAAAACTTCTATTTGCTTCAAATTTGAAGAAATTTATCTTAAAAAAATTCTATTTTTTTTAGTTTTATTAATTTTTTTCTAGAGAATTGTTGTTTATTGTTTTGAATTCCCACGTTAAATGATAGGGGAATATTCCGAGGGAAAAAGCAAAAACAATGCCATAAAAAAAGTGTTCACAATACATTTAATGGGAAACACAATTCCCGATAGCCCTAAATAACGAAGATGAAAAAAATTTTAAAAATTAAATTAGCTACTTCTATTTACGATAGTTTTTTAAGCTTTCCAAGGAATAAGTAGGTCTGGATTGAAAAGGCCTTGTTATGCTGTATGGAATATTTTTACAGGTCTTAAATAGCGGTCAAATATTATGTGAATTTCAGATGCACTACTTAAACACAGTTTCATTAGAATTTATTGAGGTACTTTATCAAACGTTTGTAGCATAGAAGATCCGAAATATGTAAGAAGTAAAGCACACTTATAAAATAGTGCAGTACATGCATCTAATATACATACATAAATACACAGTAGCGGATCTAGGATTTGGCTGTGGGGGGGGCTTGGGTCTCCAGTTTTGGACATACATATGAACTTTAAAAAAAAAATAAATATCTTTGTTCCAAAACGGAATATTTTTTTTCTTATACAAATCAATCAAAAATTATTAGATAAAATTATCAATGCTTACGTTTGACTAATTTCGAAGTCAAAAAATGCAAATGCTTTCATTATTCATAAATACTTTCAATGGGATGGTATATTCCATATTGTCCTATGCTAATTTTTTTTCACAAAATACTAGAACGAAATAAAGTTTAAAACATTTTTTTTGTATACAACATAAATATATATTTTTAAGGCTTTTCTTGGAACATGTACACTTAAAAATTATCAGTTTCAAAAGCTGAAAATAAGCTTTTTAAGCCACAGAGGAATCAGTTGTCAAACCGACGTTTTTAATGAATTTAATAACAATTATTAATTGGCCAACCGTTTAAGAAAATAAATATATGTAATATGGCTTTGCATATTTGTTAATAAGTTAACATTTATCAATTTTTTCTTTTAAAGAAGAAACCTATTTACATTTTTTAAATAAGTTTGTTATTTTATAAATACATATTAATTTTTTGAAATAAGTTAATCTTTATCAATTATTCTACTCTTTTCTAAGTAGAAGAAACAATAACATCGACTAGTTACATGTATTCGCTTTATATACATATTTACATTTTTAAAATTACATTTACATTACATTTTACATTTTTTAAATAAGTTTAGTTTAGTTTAGTTTAGGAAACAAATGCACTCGAAAATTATTTGTTTTTTGTTATTTTAAAAATACATATTGAGTTTTTGCAATAAATAAATTTTTATCAATTATTCTATAAGTGGAAGAAACAAAGATTAGTGAAGTTTCATTAGTGGAAGAAAAAAAATATGTACTGAAAAATTATGTTGTGTTGTTATTTTATGCATATGTATTTACATTTGTAAATAAGTAAAGTTTTAGCAATAGAATATAAATTAAGTGTTTTTGTTATTAACATATTTCCATATTTACAGTTTTAAATAAAAATAAATTCTAAATTCAATATTTTGAACATAAAGCTTGATAGACACGAAGAAAAAATCAATGTTCTAGAATGCCAAATAAGAAGGAAAATATATATTTTTTTTAATGTAGGAAAAAGAAAGTTGGCTGTTGGAAAACACCATTTTACACTGCCTTAGTATTATTTTCAACTAAAGTATTTCGTTAAAAGATTTGGACTTTATAATAAACATAGTGTAAAATCGCTGATAACAGACATTTTTGAATCCAATATAGTAACAAAAATAATGAACAAATTTCCATATTTGACGAACTACTGAGGGAAAATGTCAAAAAAAAAAAAGAAGAAATTGTTAAAAAAAGCTGAAGCTATTAGGAACATAGGTATAAGTGCAACAATCAAAATAAAATATAACCATCTGATACTCCAGGACAAACAACTATCAGAACATTAATTTATCAGCCATAAACGTCAATTTTCACACAATCGAAACGAAAATTATCTAATGAAGACGATAAAAAACCAATGGACTCAGCATCAGGTACAATCAAACACAACAAATTACCACAAAAACGCAAAACAACAGCTTGAAAAAATATCAGCTTTCGTAGAAATTATTGAGCCCCAAATTCGTATAATGAAAATAATGTGTAAATTGTCTAGCCCCCAGTTAGTTTATTTTTATAAATTTTCTTGGGGCTTATTATTTAGCCCCAATTTAGATTTTTTTTCAGAAAATAGTCTTGGCGCTTGAAAAAATAACAGCTTTCGTAGAAATAATCGAGCCCCAAATTCGTATAATGAAAATAAAGTGTAAATTGTCTAGCCCCCAGCTCGTTTATTTTTATAAATTTTCTTGGGGCTTATTATTTAGCCCCAATTTAGTTTTTTTTTCAGAAAATAGTCTTGGGACTTGAAAAAATAAAAGCTTTCGTAGAAAAAATCGAGCTCCAAATTCGTATAATGAAAATGAAGTGTAAATTGTCTAGACCCTAGTTCGTTTTTTTCTATACTATTCTATTTTCTCTTGAGGCTTAGCCGGAAACCTAGGGCTAGGGATTTAAATTATTCAGCCTCAACATAGTATTTTTCACCAAATTGTCTTTGGCTTGGAAAAATACCAGTTATCTTGAAAATTATCTAGCTCTTACATCGAATAAACAAATAATGGTGTAAGGTGTTCAGCCCCAACCTCGTTTTTTTTATCAAATTGCCTTGGGGTTGAAAAAAAACTGCAAACATATTAATTGCTTAGCCCAGAATGTAAAACCTTTCAGGCTATTATGAATCGAATTTTACAAATTGGCTGTGGGGGGGGCTTTAGCCCCTATAGCCCCCCCCTGGATCCGCTACTGTAAATACATATATTATAGGCATCTGTATGACACAGAGTAGATAGTAACTGATTTCTCTAACGCAAAAAGACTTATTAAAGTGCGGCAATTCTGAGTTTTAACCAAGTTTTATAAGGAATCCAGGTACTATCGTGCTTATATAGGAGAATTGTCTCCATTTTTATGTTAATTTCAATGAAAATACCAAAGGGTACAAAAATAAAACAACCCATAAATTAAAATTATGAATTATCTCCATTTTTATGTTAATTTCAATGAAAATACCAAAGGGTACAAAAATAAAACAACCCATAAATTAAAAAAAAAAAAATGTTTTTCAAAAATTCACTTTTCCAAAACAAAGCTTTAATTAAAAATTTGGCAGAACCTATTATTTTTTTATTAATCAGCTTCATAACAACATACCATATATGTAATTATGACTTACCGTTTAGAAAATAAGTCTTTGACCCTTTAATCGGAACTTTCTCTTCAACGCAATCTTCGTCGGAGATTGAATTTCGGTTCGAAGTAGCTGTCATTGGAAGAAATTTTACAGAAATGAGACTACGCATTACGATGGATATAAATTTCAGGCAGTGCTGTGCAAATAACCCGATACATCGAAAATGCGATATATTTTCGATTATTTTTTATAAAATAACACCATAAGCGTTTTAAACCATGAGCAATTGGTGGGAGAGCGTAATTTATTGCTTATAACAAGTAATTTTTGCAATTATAATGCGCTATTGTTTTTAAGGAATGAAATTAGAACCACCGATTATTAAATCAAAACTATCGAATAAAGTACCATCTCTATTTCTATTTCCATTTGAAATGTAAAAAAAAAGAATATTTTTTTATTTGACTTAAAACAAGCAATAATAAATAAAATACATGAAATTTGCATACTTTAATCACAATGAAAATGAATGAATACACAAAACAAAAGATCTCGAACATACTTTTTTCCATCCACCAACATCCCTTTGCCTTGGTGAAATGAAGCCACAATTTCTGGTGACTTTTTTGTGTCGGGATATTCAGGCAGTGATCCGCCATCCGCTCATATTGGTGTGAGCATGTTTTATCGTTCTGCCTGAAAACAAATAGTCCATTATAAATAACACAAGTAAACGTAAATAAAGTTTATTTCTTTGTTATTTACATCGCATGGAAATGGCATGCGCGGAATTTCGTCGGAGAGAATTTCCGACCAGCTGATCGGAGAACTACCATGAAGCAAAATGTCTCCGATTCGACGGTTACCTCGATAGGGCCGAATATGTTCACCCTGATTTACCCAACTTAAATTAAAATTTTTTAAATTAAAGGATAATGCCCAAAAATGTATTGGTGGAAAACCTAAAGTCGATAAAGAAAAGTCATGCATGGTTTGAAAGTACATTAATTGTAGATAACAATGGAAACTTTTCCTTAAAAATTTATCCCAGGTTATGACAATTTAAAAATTTTAAAAACACAGTGTTGCTTAATGTAAAAAAAAGTAAAAAGTGGCACATCGTAATGGTTAAAGACAATCGGTTCTAGATTCTCTCAAAGTAAACGTAGGGTGTGTACAAACCTAATATGAACCGTCTGTGAAGCTATGGCTCGTTTTACAAATGTTCGGGTTCGGTCTAAAAAACTTAAGAACTTTTTTTCAGGGCTACTGCCTCTTGCGAGGAATTGACAAATCCTCCAAGAGTATCACTTGCCATGAATAAGTGCTTCTCGTCTAGCCGTTCGGATTCGGCATAAAATTGTAGGTTCCTTCCATTCCAGTCGACACTAGCACACAGGATTGGTTGCGAGTTGTTAGTCACTAGGCCCTGGTTCTTCACGAAACGTGGCGCCACCCAATTTATTTATGTTTATTCGGTTCGGTCTGTATCTGAACCCTATCTGTATCTCGTTCCGAAAGGAAATTTTATTCGAAATTGTATTTTGTTTCGTTTTTAAATTAGAAACTTCTTTGTGTCTGAAAAAAAATAAAACACAATATTGAATAGAATTGACTTTCGGAACGAGATACAGAGTAGGTCGATTTTGGTTTCCGTCTAGATATCTTCACACACAGACGGTTCATATTTGGTTTGTAATCAATAGGCATGTACCATCAACTGAGCGCTCCGAGCGCTCAAGGATTTTTTAAGTGAGACAAAAAATCTCAACTGAGCACTGAGATTTTTAGCGGAAATTTCTGATCCGAAAATTTCTTGGATTCACTACACAATTTTTTCTCAGTTGAAACAGCTGTTTGTTTGAAAACCAAGTTATAATTTTTTGAGGGCGTGCAAATAAGAAAGTGGTAAATAAATACAAAATTAAGACGAAATGTTGGTGAAAACTAAAACTAATTGAACTAGCTATAATAATGTTCATTAATTTCAATGGGGCATATTCATAGTCGCAGAAAGACCCAGGTTTAACTAAACTACAGTTTAAGAAAATTTTGGCTTAATGAATACAGACCGATTTTAGTTAAAAATTGTTGGTTTTATATTTTTATAAGATAATTAATTAGCTTCAAATATTTTGAATTTATAAACTTAAAAAAGATAGAATCAACGTCCGAAAATTCAACAAAACCTATGTTTAACTTAGACCCAGGTCTCAAATGACTATGAATGCCCCCCAATAAGTTTTTTTCTTTATGAATTAAATTTTTAAAGAAAAGTTGAAATTTTATTTCCAAGCTTGTTTGAGAATAATAATACATGTTTTTTTTTTGAAAGAGAGCGGGGAATGTTGTCCCACCAAATGATTCTGCCTCCGTTAATCTGACATTGAGCGCTCAATAAGCGCTCAGTTTGTGGTACACGCCTAATCACTAACGCCCATGTTTTGCATTTCACTTATTGAGAAATCACATGGTGAAAGTGAATTTGGGTGTTCCACAATTCGTTATTGTGAATTGCAATTTCGAAAATGAAAATGGATGTTCTGTATTTCGGTTTACTCAATTTTCTGAACGCATTCAAATCACTTTGTTTATGTTCTGTGAATTGTCCGTGAAATTGGTACAGTTGCTGTTAGCTTGTATATTTCTTCTTCGTCTTTGTGCTAAATGTGAGAATAAATTGTTTTGTTGGTCGCTTTTTGGTATTTATTTATTGTTTTTTTTTTTGTTAGGGGAAAACATAAGAATATACGACAAGAGAAGGTATTCCTGAAATGCATGGAGGAACATCTTAATTTTCCGACGGGTCTTTCAAGTTGAGACAACTTACACCGAGCCATTGTAGGCCAATTTGTGCACTTCACTTTGATAACTTAAAAAAACACCAAGAATTTACTTTATTTATCAGAACAATTCATTGTATTCACGCACTCACATTATATTAGGTAAATTTATAATGTATTTGATTCACGTGAAATTGAAAAGCGATTTCAATTCACTGTGGATCTCAGTCAAGTTGGTTAGACTTTTTCGTTTAAAACAAATTTTTTTTTGAGTGTGAACAAATTTTCTTCTCCAGTGGAATTTTTTTTATCAGAATTTAAAAATCCGAAAGTTAATTTTAATTTCGTGGAAAAAAATAAAAAAAATACACAAAATCAAAAAGTTAAAAAAAGACAGAAGAATTAGACTAAAGTCTAAACACAGAAATTGCGAAAAAGTGCTCAAATAGATGAAACAGTTTTGAAGTTTCTGGAAAGCCCCTTCAGTGCTCAAACAAATATATTAATTATATTTAATTAAGGATTTAACTATTATTGCAGAGATGCTCATTAGTGATCCTTATTAGTGAAACTGATACAAAAAAGTTCTATCCCAACCACAAGAAAAGTTATATGCATTTTTTTGTTCAGTGCATTATTTTTTTTCTTACTTTACATTTTTGAATACCATGACTTCAAGTGAATGAGTTCCATCATTTTTTTTTGCAGGAATATTTTACATTACTTGTGCCAACACATAAGTAGAAGAAAATTATTATAACTGTTGGACTTAGAGAAAAAAATTATTTAACATTGAATTTCAATGCAAAATGTGAAAACAAATAAATTTTGAAAAAGTTAAATCATAGCTGGTATAAAAAAAGTGCATGAATACCTGAGTGGCCAACTATTTTAAAAATATGCGCGTTAAATGCAGATTTCAAAATGGTATTACTTATTATTATATCTAGAGTCAATAGCAAGTTATTGGTAAAAACCTGCAATACTAGAGTAAATTTAGCAAAAACAAAAGTTTTCAAAATTAGCACAGTAAACGTGAAAATAATACCAAGCGTTGAACATAGCAGATTTTTGATTTATTGGCTGTTTCTACGATGTTGTCCTAATGATAAATCCAAGCTTTCAACTTCTAGGGCCGAATGCATTATTGATAAAAATGTCAAAAAAGTGCAAAAAACGGTTACATTTTCGAGCTTGTTTTGAATTTTACCTGTTCTATTGGGCTTTAACAAACCCATCAAATATTTTGTTGGTTGCTATTTTTTATTTGTTATTTTCTCCAAACAAAAAGTCTTCTGATTCAATTTTAATTGTGTTTTTTGAATAGTAAATTGTAAGATCCTGAGAAAGTGAGAACGCATATTTGATCTTAATTCGTAATTTGATCTTAATTCATAAGATTAAGACCACGACGAACACTTATTTATATCGTTTTTATTGTTCATTCCTCAGAAAAATTAACGGTCTAAATAGCTGTTTTCCTGAACCTGCTTTTTGATAATTAAGACGTTTGATTGAACTTTTTCGATGCCACGTATTCTGTATTCTGCACAAGAATATGCCAACATGCATTTCATTTATGGAGAGTGCAGAGGCAACGCAAACGAAGCTGCGACTCTGTATAGGGAAAGGTACCCTAACGCACGTCACCCGGATTATCGAGTGTTTATTAGAGTCCATAGCTGTTTCTCGGAAGGAAGGCTACCTGGTAGTGGTGTTGGTGGTGCTGCCGTGGGACGACCCCCTCGAGGAGATACCGAAGACTTAGTGCTTGCGGAACTTGACCGAGATCCCACAGTATCAATCCGAGCAATAGCACGACGCACTGGGATCGGAAAGACGACTGCGCATAATGTGCTAAGTAAATATAAATATCATCCCTTTCACCTAACATGGGTGCAAACTCTCCAGCCGCAAGATTTTGAAACGAGAATGAGTTTTTGTCGACAAATGATAATGAAAATTGAAGAAGATCCGCAGTTTTTTGACAAAATTCTTTGGAGCGATGAGTCGACATTTAAAAGAGATGGCTACACTAATCTCCATAATCTCCACTTCTGGGCACTACAAAACCCAAACATCATGAGGGAAGACAGGTCCCAGTACCAATTCAAAATAAACTATTGCACTGGGATTCTCAATGGGAAAATAATTGGACCCTTTGAGTTGCCGTGGATTTTAACTGGCCAAGGTTATTTGGAGTTCCTCCAAAATGATCTCCCAACCTTGCTGGAAGAAGTGCCTCAAGAATTAAAGGAATCCCATTGGCTTCAAAATGATGGTTGTCCAGCACACTATGCTGTGCCTGAGCGGGCATATTTAAATGCCAGATATCCAGGCAGATGGATAGGACGTCTGGGACCAGTTTTATGGCCACCCCGTTCACCAGACCTAAATCGACTTGATTTTTTTTTTATTGGGGATGCATTAAGGAAATCGTATACAGCAAGCCGATCAGGTCTTTAGAGGAGCTAAGAAATCGTGTGGAGGCAGCTGCATTACAAATTTCTGAGCAAAACCTTGCACGTTCACTAAGACGTTCATTTATTCGGAGGTGCAGAACCTGTATAAGAGTGGGTGGAAAACAGTTTGAGCATTTGCTTTAAATAAAAAAAAATTAAAAAATTATCTATTTTTGTTTTCTAACTAAGTGATCATGTAATTAAAAGCTGGCTCAAAAACTTTTTGTTTAGAGAAAATAACAAATAAACTAATAGCAACCAACAAAATATTTGATGGGTTTGTTAAAGCCCAATAGAACAGGTAAAATTCAAAAGAAGCTCGAAAATGTAACCGTTTTTTGCACTTTTTTGACATTTTTATCAATAATGCATTCGGCCCTAGAAGTTGAAAGCTTGGATTTATCATTAGGACAACATCGTAGAAACAGCCAATAAATCAAAAATCTGCTATGTTCAACGCTTGGTATTATTTTCACGTTTACTGTGCTAATTTTGAAAACTTTTGTTTTTGCTAAATTTACTCTAGTATTGCAGGTTTTTACCAATAACTTGCTATTGACTCTAGATATAATAATAAGTAATACCATTTTGAAATCTGCATTTAACGCGCATATTTTTAAAATAGTTGGCCACTCAGGTATTCATGCATTTTTTTTATACCAGCTATGATTTAACTTTTTCAAAAATTATTTGTTTTCACATTTTGCATTGAAATTCAATGTTTAATAATTTTTTTCTCTAAGAAGGCCAACAGTTAAAATAATTTTCTTCTACTTATGTGTTGGCACAAGTAATGTAAAATATTCCTGCAAAAAAAAATGATGGAACTCATTCACTTGTAGTCGTGGTATTTAAAAATGTAAAGTAAGAAAAAAAATAATGCACTGAACAAAAAAATGCATATAACTTTTCTTGTGGTTGGTATAGAACTTTTTTTTATCAGTTTTCAGGACGGTCATAAAGTCTACTATGCGGCATTTCAGGGTTATCCATTACTTACGGGACACTATATATGTATATTTTATACAAATGGTGAAAAAAGCTGAAACAGTGAACCAAAGGAAGGTCTAAGTATAATTTTAATGAACTAAAAGAGACTCATAAAGTGATTTTTATTGAATAGTTAATTCAGTTTTTTTATTTGGTCAACTTTTTGACTTAGAACAAAAGAAAAGAAATTATTTCAAATCAATTTGGTTTTAGTTTTTTTAATCTTAACGTAATGTCCTCTTTTAAACAATTAAAGTAATTTTAAGTGTACAAACCTGCTCTGCGCTTATAATTCAAATTGACATCTTCGGGAAAAATAATATTTTTAGAAAAAAGTGATTCATCGTTCCTGATCTGTGCTGCCGGCAGAACGTCGACTGACGTGTTAATAAACCGTGAGTACAATTTAAAAAGAAAAAAAAAAGAATTTTTGGGGATTATAACGAGTAACCCAACAGACAAATACTTACATATCAAATTCTAAGGGCAGATACGGTTTTTATTTTATATTCCTTTTTTTATAATTTTGTATTTCTACTATTGTTTTCGTTTTATTTTTGAATTTTTATAAATAAATTAAAAGTGCGCTCATGCGCTCATTTATTGATAAAAATATTCGGCTATTTTTGTACTGGTTTAAAATCTGAAAGTGAAGAACACATCATGATGATGCATTGCTAAACCCCAGCGAACGGTGTGAGAAGGACATTGACAGGCCGTCAAAAAGGATACTATGAAGTGATCACGATCTGAACCGCGACTTCGTATCTTCATAGCTGAAGATCAGTATAGGGGCTACCTTCCACAATTATCGGCCAATGAAGGTAGCAAAGGATTTGTCTCTTATGGTGCTTTCGATTGGTAAATTCAGATTTTGATCTAAAAATTGATTTATTTCGTGACGAATGGAATGGAATAGCAATTGATTTTTTTTTTTTGTCAATGTATTAGTGTAATTTCGTGTCTGTGAAACTAGTGCGGTATAGCTGTAAAATGTTCTGCCAAATTTGTTTTCCTGATTTATGCTCATTTGAAATTATAAATAATCAATAAAAGGAAAACGTAAACAAAGAACAATATTATTAAAAAATGACCCAAGAAATTGATTTAGACAATTTTAATATTGTTCCTAATGATGAAGGATGCGTGATTGTGGAGGACAACATAGTTCTATTAGAGGACCGGAACAGTAAGTTGATTGTAACATATTTTTATTTATTGTTTTCACCAAAACTATTTTCTTTTTTAAGGCAAGGCAATAGTGAGCGTTGAGTTTTCGCAAGTTGCTGATTATTTCAATCTTCCAAGAACAGAATATCAACAGGGTAGGTAAAATAAAAAAAATGGTACGAAGGCAAAAGTTAATTGTTTTTTTTTTTTCATTGGATAGAGATTGTTCAAACTCCACCTGCGCCGCCTGCACTTGTAGAAATAAACGCTTTATCCCCGTCACAGGAAAGCAATGTACAAGGTAAGGTACCCAAAATATACAAAACATACCTATCTACAAACATGGATGTATCGCTAAAATCTTTGATTCAAATAATCGCCAGCTCTCAGACTAATATTTTATATTTGTTTTTATTTCAATAGGTATTGAGAGCAAGCCTATAAAGTGGGGCTTGGGAGACACCAAGCTTCTTCTCCATTTATATTCTGAAAATATCGGAAATGTTGGACCTTTAAAAAAGTTTCGTTTAAAAAAAAATATGTGGACCTTTATTGCGGACGAAATATTTAAAAAATTACAGATCTCCTACACCAGCCTGCAAGTAGAAACCCGCTACAATCAAAACAAATTACAAATTAAAAAACGACATTTGTCAAGTTAATAGCTGAAAATTGTATTGGTATTGTTGCAAATCTGCCGAAAAATTTAGATCTGCAAATTTGATTTTAAATCAAAAAATAAATCGATTTATTTGCCCATTGGAATGGCAAATCTGTGATTTGACAGATCCAAATCAAAAATAAATTGATTTATTTTACCAATTGAAAGCACCATAAGACATATGGGAGGGCTGGCCAAGCTGAGCCGATAACACCTGGCAAAACTCTCTTTGGTCATAGCGAACCATTATTCTGGTGAGACGATGGAGCGAGGATGTCATTCTTTTGATAGGGAGATAGAAAACAAAATTAGATTTAGGACATATTGTAGATATTAGAGGGAAGTTAAATATTACTTAGGATATAGATTTTAGGTTAGAAATATATATATTATATTACATTATATAATATATTAGGGTTTTAAGAACTTGTTTCTATCTTTCCTCAATATAGAGTAACACCGTCGCCTTCCGTTCTTTCGCCAGAGTAGTGGCAAAGGTATGTGAGTATGCTTTTTCATTCTTCCTTTTTTTTGTTTGAGTCCATCCAATGTCCGTCTGCTTTTCAATTTGAACTTATTAGCTTTCTTATTCTTCTACTCTTCCTTTTTTTTTTTTGCATGAGATAATAATGAATTTGAGCGTAATTCTTTTGTGTAAAGGACAAGATCCACCCCGTCCGACGAGCTTAGCCGAGCCCGAGACAAGCATGCCACCGTCCTATTTCACAACATCATAATTGCCCTGTGGCAAGAAAAACAAGCTCATTTCAATGGCGAAATTCACAATTCACAAAAAAATCAATAAGGTACATGTATAATACAATTTAATTGATTAATCTACCCCCAAAATTTGCTGTCGGCTCTTAGACTAATAAGAGTTTGACCCCACTGGAGCACTTTCTCATATTCATAGTTGAACAAATATTTAATTTGATATTGCTAGTTAGCGAAACTAGTTTCAAAAAATGTCAATTGTTGGTAAAATAAAACTCATAACGAATTTTAATATTTTTTTCTTATTCTTTTAATAATGTAAAATCCACGAAAAGCTACAAACTGTCATCCTACATAGAAACAATTTTATTTATTGTATTGTTATTTCAATTATAATTATTTGATTTCTTTTAAAAAGAAAAGTAAATTAAAGTAAAGTAAAACACGAATCACTCTAAAGTAAAAATTGGAGCTACACATCCATTATTTCGAATTAAAACTAACTAAATATTGGAAGCTTTATACATTAATATAAATTGCAAAGTTAAATTTGTATTCTACTATTAATAATTGTTATACATATTACATAATAATATATTATTTGTCTACATACTAAGTTTTTTTTTTTACCATTTATGGAATTTTATATATATTTTAATCAGTATTACGAATCGAAAAGTCAATTATTTCCACAAGACACCTGCCTAATTCTTCA